>CM031379.1:29285616-29370663 GCA_018290095.1 Polypedilum vanderplanki | reverse complement strand
TCAAACAAATTTTAAAAATTTTCCAAAAAGGCTTTGTCAGACCGACAGCATATGCCATAGTGCATGCATTCTTGTAGGAAATCAATTTTTTGAAAAACCTTTATGTTTTGCTATTAAAAAATACAAAATCAAAAATTTAAAACCTTAAAATAATTTTTTACGAAGCTATTTCGAATTTTTAAGCTTATTTAATGCCAAAAAATCACAAAGTGACATCATTAAGTTTGTTCTTGTTGGCCATAGGTTGAAAGTATATAATAACATATTATACATCGTTAGAAAAGGCTTAAATTACCTTTCTAACAAGCTATCAACCATATTTTTCGGATAAGTTGATCAAAACTTTGAATTTTTGAGTATAAAAATAAATTAAAATGCATATGGGAAAACAATTTTGGGTCGGGAAAAGTCGAAAATTTTGAGATAAATTTAAAAAAATTTTTTCATGCTATTTTATGATTGTAACAACTAAAAAAACAAAAAATATTTTTTTTTAAAAAAATTAATTTTTTTTCGCCCCTCGCCCCTAACAACTCTGATTTAAAGTTTATTAACCGGTTAAAAATCAAATAACTAATTTTTAGTCGGTTAAAAATCATCGACTAAAAATCAACTAAAATTTAGTCGGTTAAAAGGACGGTTAAAAATCAACTAAATTTTAGTCGGTTAAAATTATCGACTAAAAATCGACTAAATTTTAGTCGGTTAAAATTATCGACTAAAAATCAACTAAATTTTAGTCGGTTAAAATTATCGACTAAAAATCAACTAAATTTTAGTCGGTTAAATCATCGACTAAAAATCAACTAAATTTTTTAGTCGAATAAAATTATCGGTTAAAAAACAAATAAAAATTAGTCGATTAGTGTTTTATTTTTAATCGACTAAAATTTAGTTGATTTTTAGTTAGTCGAAAAACGGTTTCGGACTCTGTCTATTACAGAAACAATCTCCTCTCGATTGTTTAATTGAAAACACTTCCTCAATAATAAAGCAAGTTTCATAAAACGATGCAGTAAGTAAATATAAAGATAAACAAACTTTCTTAAAATAAACTGTCCTTCCCTTGTGTAAATATTCCAAGTTATTTTTAAACAATTGAAAGTTAATAATAGTTCTCAAAGCTTGTATCCATAGCGATAATAATTTGCCCACTGAAAATATTTCTATATTCTTAATTATCATCACTAATTTTATTAAATAGCATGAAAGTTATTGTAAAACATTTCTTTTTTTCCGTGTCAGAAAACTATATTTACCGGCATTACAACATGTTTCTAGAATTGAAACACTCGTAAGTAAGTAATTAGGTGAGACAAAAAAAGTGAGAAAAAAATATGTAAGGTCACTATCAATATCACTTTTTGTGCATATTCTACAAAAATAAATACAGTGTCATTCACAAATAAATTTAAATTCCGTTAATTAATTCGTACACAAAACAATCAATTGTCATCAATAAAAAAATCCATTTTACTTTCGATGAAACGTGCTAAAGAAAAAAAAGTTTCTGACACTTAATTGCACACAGGCAATGAAATGATAAGGATGACGGTTGTCTGTCTCTTTTCTATCTCAGTTCTTTTTATCTTCTTCTGTGAATATCTTTAATAACCTTGGAATCTTTTATTTATTCTCACTTTCGTTCGACAATCATATCATGGTATTTTCGTTATTTTTATAATAAATTTTGTGAATAGTGATTTAATTTTTCTTTAAAAATTTGCAATAACTTACGTAATTTATTGTCAATTAGGTATATTATATTTTTGATTTATGACTTTTTGATGAAGTGACTGCAATGACTGGAAATTTTAACACATTTGAAAGTTGTTTTAATTGATATTTTAATTTATCTCTTTGCATATATTAATGCAATTGAGGTAGGTGATGCATATGTAGTTAAAACAAAGTCTTTTTTTAAATTGTTTTATAAAAGCTTTAACTTCTTAATTATTTATTGTTTATCACGTTTTATACTATTAAATAAAAATTCTAAGTACAAAATGATGAATAGCGATGTTACCTCGTTCAGTGTCAAAAAAAATTTCTGAAATGCTATTTTTATTTTCTCTTCACACTTTTCCAACATTCATCGCACGCGAAAGAGAGGAGTAGTCAGCTGATTTGATATATATTGAGAGAGACGAACAACTGAGAGATAAATTGCGAGATATTTGCTCTTGAAATATAATTTTTAAACAAACTGAAACAAATCTGTGAATGAATTTTGTTTTCATTTTCATTTTCGAATAGAATGTGAGAGAGAAATAAGGAAATACAGAGTTGATCTTTTTGGTAGAATTTTTATTTTTATCCCTGTGCAAATAAAACAGCATCGTGAACTGATGAAAATAAATTCAAATGATGGATAGCCAAGTTTAACAGCATGTATGATTGTGTCATAGACATTATCATTAGCATTTTGCAAGATAACATCGAACATCAATCAATTTAATTTCACTTCTAATTTCAATGATAGTTCTGTAGCCACTTAAGTCGATATTTGAATTGATCCAAGATCTATAATCAAATATTTGATTCCATTTGTAATCATCCCTGGCTTCTGATTGTGCTTGACCTAATGATGCACGTTTGATTAACTTTGATCAATACCAATAGTGTTGAATAGATTTTTCTTGAACTTTACACATGTTCGAAATTAACTGTTCCGCTATAGGGGAAAATTTATTTTGAAGATCAATGACATTTTTGTGAGCTTTTAAAGGAACATAAAATATCTGTATTTATTATTTGCCCAAGCAATTTTGATTTACTTTGAAGTCCGTTAATGTAACATGCAATAACTGAGATCAGTAATCCAGTATAGATACCAAAATCAATTCCAAATAAAATACCAGCTATAAAAGTTCCAAACCATTCTATTGTCTCAAAATATCCCTCTCTGAAAAACCTTGGAAGTGCTTTAATTTGAAAAAACATTCCTTTTAAAGATACAATTATAAGTCCAGATAAAGCAGCACGTGGAAGTTTTTCAAAAATGGCCCAAGCCAAAGAATAACAATTAAAATTATTAAAGCTGTAATTATTGAAGAAATTTGTGTTTTTCCTCCACTTTCATATTGAGTTGTTGATCGATAAGATGAACATGCAACAGGAATGCATGAGAAAAAAATCCAAAAATATTTGATAAACCAATTGCAAAAAGTTCATGATTTAATTTAACTGTATAAAATTCTTTTCTTGCAAAAATTTGTGTATATTTTCATTGCAATTGAGTAACTGACGATGCTTATTGGAATTGAGTCAATTGCAACGAGACATAAAAGTTCAAATGGTGGTAATTCAGGCTTGGGAATTCCTACGAAAACTTTTCCAACTTCTTTGACATTATAATTTAATTCACCAAGATTTAACGAGTGTGACAAAGCCATGAAAAGCATTACAGTGATTAATTCAGTTGGAATTGGAAATTTACATTTTCCAGCAGCAATTGGTTTAACAACTTCATTCATAAAGAGCAGAAATAGAATGCAAGTGATTGAAACAAAAATGTTGAATGATTTGTGTTTGAAAAATTTTCAAAAACATTCTTGAATTATAAAAAAAAATTTAAAAGCTCCTTGACGTTGTGGAAGATTTAGTCCCAAAATTTCTTTTAATTGAGAAACCAAAATGTGACAAGCAGCAGCAGTTGAAAATCCATTTAAAAGTGATTCAGGAAAAAGCGATGAAGAAATCCAAGTTTAAAAATGCACATGAGAAGTTGATAGAATCCACAAACGAGAGTTAAAGCTGATGATATTTGTGCTGTGCTATAATGATAATGCGGTAATGAATCTACTGTTGAATTGTTTGTTAAATTTCTCATTTCATAATTTGAGTCAGAAAATTTAGTCGTTAATTTTGAAGTTGCAATTGAAATGACAGCAAAAGTTCCCATACTGATATGCTTTGAAGTTCCAAAAATGCAATGAATTAAGGTTGGAAAGAATGCCATATACAGTCCAACAATAGGATCAACGCCAGCTAGCATACCAAAAGCCATCCTTCAGAAATATGTAGAAAAGCAACAGCAAGACCTGAAGTTAAGTCACCAAGCAAGTTTTCACGTATTGAATATTTTGGTAACCTTTTGATGCTGGGCAGATTGTGTGAATGGCATTTTTAAATGATGACTTTTTTGTATCAATGGAGAGATTTTCATTTGCTATAAAATAAAAGAAAAAATATTAACTGAAACTTAAATTAAATCTGAATAATAGACTATAATTATTGCATCACTCACATGTCACTTATCACGATCATATGCAGTAATTAGTTCAATTTCATTTTGTTTTAAAACATATCGCTTCACCTTGTATGGAATAGTTATTTCAGGTTTAAATCCATTCATGTGAATGCCATCATCAATTGGCAAGTTTGCAGACATTTAGAAAGTTAAAACTTGAATTTTACTTAAGTTAAAAATTCAAAGTTTTTCTTTACTTTACTAGAAAAACAATTCGATTAAACTAAAAATGAATCTTCGTAATTTTTCACTTTTTTATATACAGGAAGCTCCAGAGAAAAAATTATTATCAATTACTTGCAAATATTAATTTGAAACAGCAAATAGTAAATAATTTAAAATACCTGGGAAGAAGGCGTTACAATGTGCCCTAATATGTTTTTAATAAATTGATTATAGACGCTCCAAAATGATTCTATTGGTCGCGACAGTCTAACGACAAATGTGAATCGTCTAGCGGTGAAATTTTTCTATTGGTTGACCTTAGTTTGTGATCGTAGAGAGAAACCAGTTTTTTTGGTGCTCGAGATTTTTAGGCCAATGAACCTGAAAGCTTTTACAAATTTAATATTTGGTCTTAAACAATTATTTTTAAGCAGGTAAGTTAGGTGCAAACAAATTGTATGTGGAAAATATTTGCATAAGTTATCATTTAATAAATTACTTTCTCGTATGGAAAATTTTATTCAATATTGAAAACAATTTTACAACATTTAATTTCACTTTCATTTTCTATCTTTATTGATTTTTAAATAAAATAAAAGTACAATTTCATATTAATGCTCATTTTGACCTTGTGCAAATAAAACAGCATCGTGAACTGATGAAAATAATTCAAATGATGGGTATCCAAGATTTACAGCACGAACCAATGAGTCATAAACGCAATCACTAGCATTTGCAAGATAAACTCGAACATCAATCAATTTCATTTCATTTCGTATTTCTAAAAATGTTCTATAACCGCTCATGTCAATATGTGCAATTGATCCCAAGTCTAAAATCAAACATCTAATGCCATTATTGAATCCTCTGGCTTCTGATTGAGTTTCACACAATGATGCACGTCTGATGAGTCGACAGTCAATGCCAATGTTACTGAATAAAGCTTTCTTAAATGCTGAAGATGTTGCAAAATTGACTGAACCGCTATAGCGGAAAATTTTGATATTTGGAAGCTGGCTGACAAATCTATGAGTTTTAATGGGAACATAAATGTTTGTGTTTGGTACTTGACCAAGCATACTTGAGTAACTTTTTAATCCTTTAATGTAAAGTGCAAGAATTGAGATTATCACACCAGCAAGTAGTCCAACATCAATGTCAATTATAACAACTGTCAAAAATGTTCCGATCCATTCAGCTGATTCGAGGATTCCTTCTTTTAAAAATCTTTTTAAATCTTTGACTTGCATTAAAAGTCCTTTTAAAGCCACAATGATGATTCCAGCAAGTGTAGCACGAGGTAATGTCTCAAATAATGGACCAAGCCAAAGCAAAACTGTGAGAATAATTGCAGAAGAAAATACTGAAGTGAGCTGTGTTTTTCCACCAGCTAAATATTGAATCATTGATCGTGATAAAGAGCATGACAATGGAATGCATGAGAAAAATGATCCAAAAATATTCGAAATCCCTAATGCTAACAATTCTTGATTCGGTCTTACTTCATAATATTCTTTCTTAGCAAAAATTAATGCCATACTCATCACGATCGAATAGCTAACAATGCAGACTGCAATTGAGTCAACGGCTACCAAACTTAATAACTCAAGAGGAGGCATTTGAGGCATTGGCAATCCCGTGGGAATTTTTCCTACTTCTCTAACTTTATACTTTGATCCACCAAGATTCAAAGCAAAAGATATTACAGTAAAACCAACAACAGCTATTAATTCAGTTGGAATAGGAAATTTGCACCTTTTAGCTACCCAAGGTTTTACAAATTCATTCATAACTACCATAAATGCGATGCAAACTATTGCGATATAAATGGCGTAAACATTTGCTCTCGGAATATTTAAGATGATGTCACGAAGAGATAAAATTATTTTAAATGCACCCTGATGGCGTGGAAGTCTCAAGCCTAAAATATCTTTCAATTGTGAGACAAGCACATGCACTGCAGCTGCTGTTGTGAAGCCATTGACAAGTGCTTCAGATAAAAGTGATGAAAGTATTCCAAGACGAAGCACACACATGATAATTTGATAGAAGCCACAAACCATTGAAACTGCTGTTGCAACTTGAAATGGAGTGTAATGATAATAAGGCAATTGATCCAATGGTTCATCATTCGTTGAATTTAGATTTGTATTGCCATAATTAGGATCTGCATAAGTTGAAACAATTTTTGATGTCATAATTGAGACAATTGCAAAAGTTCCCATACTGACATGTCTCGATGTGCCGAATAAAAAATAAATTAAAGTAGGAAAGAATGCCATGTACAGACCAACAATTGGATCAACACCAGCAAGTAAACCGTAAGCCATACCTTGTGGAATATGCATTATAGCAACTGTAAATCCTGATATAAGGTCTCCAAATAAATTCGCTTTTATTGGATATTCTGGAAGCCATTTCAACACAGGACATAACTCATAAATTAAATTTTTCGGCTTCAATTTTTTAAGATTGTCACGAATGCTTTCAGATGCTGTGAAAAGATAAAAAAATTTGCCATTTTGATGAGTCATTTAGTTCTTTACTCACGCGTATCTTTGTGACGATCGTATCCAGCAATCTGTTCGAGTTCTTCTTGCTTGAACACATTTCTTGTGACTGTATAAGGAATAGTCACGCGAGGTTTTGTCTCACATATGTCGATTATGTTGTTTTTAAAAATTCTTGCTGGCATTTTTTTAATTTTTCAAAATGTGGAATAAAAATTTTTTAATCACTTTTCTGTGGGAGAGAATTTAAGAAATTTTTAAAACTCTTTCCTAGATAGAGGATTTTTAAAGCTTAATAATTTGATACCAAAGCTATATTATAACTAAAATGATAACATAAGATGTTTTTCCTTTTATACAAAAATTTTGGCCCGCTTTTATCACATGTTTACCAAAAAGATTTTTAAGTGTTCTTAACAAATATAAATATTGCGAAATAAAGGTTTTAAGAATAAACTTTTAATCCAAATATTTAATTTCAATTTTTTCTGGGGCTCGACGACACTTTATCTCTAAAGGAATAAACAAAAAAATGCAAGGTCATTTTTGTTATTCATGTTCATGTTTATTTTTGATTTTGTAAAACTATTTATAGAAACAGTCGCGTAAATTTACTTTAAAATTCCAATAGGAAAAATTCCCATAAATTGATAACAAAATTAATTATTATATGATCAGCATAATTGAAATGTATGTTTTTTATTTGCATGTAATAATTTAAAGGAATTTCAAAATAAGTTGATTCAGTAATTGTGATTTGTGTTGTATTAAAATGTATTAATATTGTGAATCAAATTTTTTTGCTGTATATCATTTGAGATTGAGTTTATTCAGAATTTAAATATGATAATAAAAATTCTAAAATGACCTAATTTCCTGTCAAAAAGTTTCATTGTGAATTTTATATTAAAGACATTTATTATAACTTTGAATGTGAGCAGATTTTTGAATGAAAATTTTTGTACCTGACTTAAAGTTCTTATTTAAGAAATTTTCATATTATGTCTCATCACGCTAATGGGTCATTTTAATTTCTGACATTTTCAGCATATAATTTTTAAACACTTGTTCATGCATGACACGCAAATGTTTCCATTGTCAATTAAAGAGTAAAAATAACCGAGTACAAACAAACAAAACATAATTCATTGAGAGAATAAAGAAAAAGAACAAAATATCAAGTGAGAGTCGGTCATAATACAAGCATAATATGTGCCATAATGATAAGCATGTGGTGACGAATGCTCACTAATAAACAGCGATGATGATGAACTTCTTTGTATGTATATACACAAGTTCGTTGTGAGAGCGCTCGTTGAATACAAATTTTTGCGTAATTTTTGTATTTTATTCTACTGGCATTAAGAATGAAAGTTTTTTCAGTGATTGTATTCAGTTTATCGGCAAGCGTCAAATCGTCAAGTTCTAATTAATTCTCAGTATGATTATTTTAATCGTCGTTTTGCTTACACAGCTCATCTGTATAAACGCCGGAACGCCAATTGATTGTAAAGCAATTGATAGCACAAAGTTCAAAGGCGCGTAAAAATTACATGCTTGAAATTGCTTGTAATTCTCGTAAAAAACTACAAATTTATATTATTTATTTTCTTATCATTAACAGATACGTTTGAATTTAAATATTCTGGCGGTCAAAAGGGACTTAAATTAAATTTTGATCTTACAAAAAATACTTTTGATCACCAAGGATGTAAATTTGAAATAAAAAAAATGGAAACAAGAGTATATGGAAGCAACAGCAGGAAATCTGTAAAAATACAAAATGCATTAAATGGACTTATTGCTTGCACTGAATATACAGTGTTCTTAAAAATTCTTAATAAACAATCAAAGAAGGAATTTGAATATGAAAATGTTGTGAGAACTAAACCAGACAATGTTGAAACAAAAATAAATTTAAGTGTAAAAAATGTTACAGAAAATTCTGTTGATTTAGATTGGTCAACAAATTCAAAAGGATGTTTGTTAAGTTATGGAATAATTGTGAAAAATAAGCAAGATGAAATTGTCAAAAATATCACCGATGTTAAAGGCAATCCTCATACTTTGACAAATTTAACATTGCCTGGAAATTTCACAGTTCTAGTTATTGGTTTTGATGATAAAGGTTCAAAAATTTCTTCAAATGTTGCAAACTTTAGAATAATTGGGGATGAAATTGAAGAATCTACAACAAAATATGAACATGCTACAACACATCAAAGTGAAGTTAAAAATTCCACAACAATTAGGAATGAAATTGAAAGTGATTATGATGAAAATTTAGAAATTTCTTTATATGTTGTGAATGTTGATACAAAAAGTGTTGAATTGAAATGGAATTGCTCATATGATGACATGAAAGATCTTGTCTATCACTTAATGATTCACGATTCACAAAGGAAACTCATTTTTGATAAGAATATCAGTAATGATAACTCGATCATCATAAAAGATGTTTTAGAGCCATGCAATCTTTATAATGCAAGTGTTTCTGTCTATGATCATACAAAGTCTATTGAATTCACAACAAAAGAAATGCAACCAGGAAATGTAACAAATTTTAATTTTCAATCGAATGAAACTCATTCAAAAATTTCATGGATGCGTCCAACAGAGAACGGCGATTGCGTCACGAATTATAAAATCACTTGCAAAGGAAGTTTCGATAATTCAATTTCCTTTACGCGGATCTTTACTAATAAAAGTACTTCATATGTATTCAATAAATTGCCGTATTCTACAGAAATAACTTTTCACGTTTATGCAAATTGGAGCACGCTTGACAGCAATCAAACCAGTGTTTTGATCAAGTCTTTTGAACATTTTGATAAAAATAAATTTGTGGTAGAAAATGTACGAGAATTCCGATTAAGTGTTACAGAAGTTCATATTTTATGGAGTTTCAACAGTGTTTATATGACAATTTTTAAAGAATTTCAAATTTCTGTTGGAAATCAACAATTTAACACAACAAATCATTATATAAATTTTGAAATTGATGCTTGTGTTGGAAAGAATTATACTGTGATAATAAAATGCATATCTATGGAAGGAACTGCTGGAAAAAATGTCATATATCAGACCCAATTGGATGACAATGATGTGCAGCTCTCTGCCATAAATGATAGAGACATAAAAGTGAAGCAAACTGATGAGAAAATAATAATAGAATGGAAGCCAAATGTGAAAGAAAAATCATGTATTGGACACTATGAAGTTGAATATTTGAATAATGTCACAATTTATGAGCAACCAAGAATGGAAATCCATAAATTTATTTCGTGTGTCACATATCAAATAGGCATAACGCCAGTAACTAAAAAAGGCAGAGCTGGCAAAGAAAAAGTGTTTGAATTTGATACTAATGTAAAAGGTGAAGAATACAAAATATTCCTTATTACAAAAATTATTAATTCTATTTTTTTCCTTATTTAGCTCTTCCGAAACCATTGCCATTAAAATTACATTCAAGTAGTAATCAACATTTGACTTTTTCTGTCTCAATAAATGAAGAATTCAAACGTTGTGTTATGATGAAGCCAACTTTAATTGAAGTTTCCTGTAATGACGAAATAAACGTCGAAAGGAATATTACAAAAGTTGAAACAGACTATAAAGTTATAATGAATAATTTAAAACCAAATACTCAGTATAAATGCACTGCCATAATTAAAACTAAAAACGAAAAGTCAGAATTTAGTGATGCGGTCGTTTTTGAAACTCAACAAGATTGTGAGTAATTTTTTATCAAAAATTTTTTGAATTTTTCATGAATCATATTTGTGATTAAACCACAATTAAAATATTTTTATTTTTAGCTCCACAAGCACCAAATAATTTAAAAGTTTCTTTACTTGCAAATAACTCAATCGATGTAACTTGGCAAGCAAATAATTTAACAGGTTTTGCTGATTATTATAAAATTCACGTGATTTTACACAAAACTCTTTTTACTATCGATGATGACTGCCAAAAAATTTTCAGAAATGTCACTATTATTGAATCTTCATCAGAGCAAGAAATAATCTCAAATTTACTGCCACATTCAAATTATAAAATTAAAATTTTAGCTGTTAATAAATATGGAAAAGGAAATTTTAGTGAGGAAGCTCATTTTACAACTTTACCTTCTAAACCAACAAAACCAAGAGATGTAAAAATCAATTATGAGCATAATGAAGGAAATGAAAATTTGAAAGCTGAAATAACTTGGAAACCACCATGTTTTATGAATGGAATCTTCACACTTTATACAATAAAAATTAATGGACATCGCAATGGACTGAAGAATCACGTTGAAACAAAAGCAACTTCTAATCCCAAACTTATGATTGATGACTTAAAATTAGGATACAATTATGAAGTTGAAATTCAAGCTGTAAATCAAAATAATATTTATGGTGATGTACTTAAGCACAAATTCATTGCACCTTCTGGAAGTAAGTTAGAAATTTTAAAAATTTTCTGAATAAATTTTCAAATTTTCCAATCTTTACAGTTCCGTTAATTGAAGATTTAAAAGATTGGACAACTCTAGGAAAGAGTGATGAGAAACTCAATCCAGATAGCATTCAAGTTTTAATGAAACGACGAATTTTTGTTTCTTCTGTAGGCGATATTACTGGAATAATGTTTTTAATATTCTCAAGGGTAATACAAGTCGATAAAAAATTCATTCATAAAAAGCTTACACATTTTCGTTTTTTACACAGAATTGTCATGACCTACCACAACCGCAATTCGGCTATCTCAAAAATACAAGCACTCAATTACCGCAAGCAATTAATGGTGAATTAAATTGCACTCAATTTTATCAACAAACTGATTTGCTGCAAAATCCATTAGATTACAATGAAGAGATTGAACTTAAAAAAGATTTGAATGTTTACAACACAAGCTTTACATTAGGCGAAGGAAAATGTAGCAAACAACTTTTCAAACAGAGTAAAAATTGTAATGGTCCACTTAAACCAAATGAGAGTTATGGATTAGTTGCAAGAATCTTCACAAAAGATGCATTCAGAGATACTGAACCAGTTTATTTTGAGACTCGAAATAATTTTCATATTGCATTAATATTCCAGGCAATTCCAGTAATTGTCATAGGTTGTGTGATAATTGCATTATTAATTTCACTTTTAACTTGTGTGATTTGTTGCTGGATGACAAGAAGACAGAAAAAAATTAAAAAGAAAGAAAAAGAAGCTGCCGAAGCTGCAGAAAGTTTATTTTCATTTACTTCATATTGTGTTGTTGATAAAAATCCAATTCCAAAAACTCAATTTGATCCATTGCTTTAGAAATGTAAGACTTTTTTGTGATGAATAAATTTAAGTTTAGAATTTTTTATTTTTCTGAGATTCTTCAGACTTTGTTTTGTCTATCATAAATTTTAAGTACAATATATTATAAATATTTTTCTACTGTTGTATTTTATTTGAGTAAATCACGGCGTCATGAATTGATGGAAAACATTCAAAAGATTGCTCGCCAATTTTTACTGCACGTCTTAATGAGTCGTAAACACAATCACTGGGACTTGTGAGAAGAACTTTAATATCAAGAAGTTTCATTTCATTACGAATTTCTAGAAATGTTCTATATCCGCTCATATCGATATGTGGCATGCAACTGAGGTCAATAATTAGTGAATTTAGATTGCATTTTAAACTTTTTGCTTCTGATTGACCTTCAATTTCAACTGCATCTCTAATATATGAAACTGATCCTTTCAATGTTGAATTTTTATTGTCATTTTTATTTCCACACAATGAAGCTCTTCTAATAATTTTATGGTTGATTCCAATTTTATCAAAAAGTTCTTTTTTAAAGCCAGCGCTTGTTGCGAAATTTACTGAACCATAGTAACGGAAAATTTTAACGCCAGGAACTTCAGTAACATTTTTATGATTGGCAACATCGACATAAATTTCTGTATTTGATACTTGACCGAGTAAGCATGAATAACTTTTGAATCCTTTGATATATAATGCAATAAATGATACACAAACGCCAGTCAAAAGTCCAATATCTATGTCAATAATGACAACAGTCAAAAATGTTGCAATCCAAACAGCAACGTCAAGAACACTTTCACGATAAAATTTCTTTAAGTCACCAATTTGTAAAATCATTCCTTTAAGAGCAACAATGATGATTCCAGCGAGTGTAGCACGAGGTAAAGTTTCAAACAATGGTCCAACCCAAAGCAAAACTGTTTGAAGAAAAATTTCTATCAGTGTTTTGAGAAAATTTCTTTAAATTTTAAATACTTACGAATTAGAATTAAACCAGCTGATACGACAGATGCAAATTGAGTTTTTCCACCTGTTTGATGTTGAATAATTGAACGTGAAAGTGAAACTGACAGTGGAATGCACGAAAAGCATGAACCAACAATATTCGAAAGTCCCAAAGCTAGCAACTCTTGATTGGCACGAACTTCATAGCTGTCTTTCTTTGCAAATATTAATGCCATGCTGATAACAATTGAAACACTAACAATACAGACTGCAATTGAGTCAATAGCGACTAGTCCAAGTAATTCAAATGGTGGAAATTCAGGCATTGGCAATCCCGTGGGAATTTTACCTACTTCTTTAACTTTGTAATCAGATCCACCAAGATTTAAAGCATAAGAAATTGCAGTAAATCCAATAACTGCCATGAGTTCAGAAGGCAATGGAAATTTGCACCTTTTAGCTGCCCAAGGTTTTACAATTTCATTCATTAAAATCATAAATGAAATGCAACCAATTGAGACAAAAATTGTATAAATATTCGATGTTGATAAATTCAAGATAATGTCACGAATAGAGAAAATAATTTTGAAGGCACCTTTATGTCTGGGCAATGTAACACCAAGTAAATCTTTTGATTGAGCTACAATAACATGAACAGCAGCTGCTGTTGTGAAGCCACTAACGAGTGACTGTGATAATAATGATGCAAGAGCTCCAAGTCTGAAGAAGCACATTGCAATTTGAAAAATTCCACAAACCATTGTAACTGCAGTTGCGACTTGATAATTTGTATAACTTGGCTCATTTATATCCGTAATTCCTTTACTTTCTGCACCAACAGATGAATAAGTTGCAACAATTTTTGAAGTCATAATTGAGACAACTGCAAATGTTCCAGTGCTGACATGTCGTGAAGTTCCAAAAATAAAATAGACTAGAGTTGGAAAGAATGCCATGTACAGACCAACAATTGGATCTAATCCAGCAAGTAAACCGTAAGCCATGCCTTGAGGAATATGCATTATAGCAACAGTAAATCCTGCAACAAGATCTCCAATCAGGTTATTTTTGATCGAATATTTTGGAAACCACTTTAAAACAGGAATCGTATCAAAAACTGCATCTTTTATACTAAAGCTTTTTAATGTAGCTGCAAATGATTCTGTAGCTATATATGGGAAAAATATTTATCAATAAATATTGATAAGAAAATTTTTCTATTTTTAGAAACTCACGCGTATTTTTATGACGGTCATAGCCCGTGACATCTTCTAGGTCTTCTTGTCTTATGATTCTTCTTTTGATCTCAAAATCAAGCATTGATGCTTTTTCAACTTCTATCATACTTATTGGTGAATTTCGTCTGCTGCAAATTTTTAGACCTCCAATAGTCATTTAGTCAAGCTGTGAATTAAAAATTTTTATTATTATCAGAATTTTGTTCAACAATTTTTCAAATGATAAAAGATTTACAGAGGCTGGCAATTGATTTTATATGATGTAAATTCATGCTGATAAATTACAAAGATCAATTCATTTCAAAATAAATTTAAACTTTTTAGTTTTAATGCTTTAACAGAAATTTCTAGTCAATTTGCATCAGTTTTAATTAAGTTTCATGTTTTATTATCAAAATATTTTACCTTTTCAATTAAACTCAGACAAGAATACAGAATATTTATTTTTTTTAATTAAAGTTCTTTAACTTTCCTTTTCTACGAACTGAATGAAGATAAAAAGCCTTTTTACGAATCTTTATATTTGAAATAGCTGAAGCAACAAAATTATTTTTAACTCATTTATTAAAGCAGTAACAATATGAGCATAGATATAAAAGATCTAGAAGAGAAAATGAGGTGAAACTAAGTGTATGAAAGTGAGAAAAACAATTTGTTGCTAGTTGGTGACAATTTGGAAGAATATAAAGATAAGGCAGAATTTAATTAATTGAAATTATTAGTTTCCATGGTAGAGATAAAATTTAGCTTATAGCGACTGTTGCAAAGGCACGTAGATAGAACTAAGCCAAGGGTTGATATTTTTAATTTTGGTTATAGCTTTTTAAAGAAAATACCAAGCTAGGACACTCGATTACAAAAATGTTATTAATATTATCATAGTTAATATTTGGGAAAATTTTCATTTCTGAATTTGGCAAAGACCTTAAACAAAAATTTTAAAATTCAAAATTTAAGTAAAAAATTAAAACATTGTTTATCTTTAATTCAAAATATGAAATGAAAAACTTTTACTTACAAATTTCTAATTTTTAAGAAATTTGTGCATATTCTTAAATATATTTTATTTAAAAGTCTTATTCAAGTTATAGCTATGCATTTTAAATTTTTTTTGATCATTTAAATCATAAAATTGTGAATATGTTTTATTGAAAACTCTTCTATTCTCACATTAAAAATATTGAAGAACTTTTTCCACTATAACAACTCTGCACTACAAAACTTTGCAATTTTCCACAAGATATTTAAAGTCATTGTTTATTAAAAAACATCATAATTTTTATTCTGACTTTTTTTATAATTCAAAGAAAAATAATAGTGTATTTTTTTTGCAAAAATGCTTTAAAAATTGTTTGGTTTCTAAAAATATCCAATGTCTTCTTTTTCGTACAAATTCAGTTCGATGACTGGTTAAACCAGAATTTCACTCATATCTTTTTTATCATAAATATTTTGTTATATAATAAATAAGCAAAAATTATATTTTTTTGTTTTTTTACTTCATTTCCGAGTGTCAATAGAACGATTTATCAAACTGTCAAGTTTAAAAAAAAAATTTTTCACTTAATTCATGAATTCATGAAATAAATTTTCAATGTCATTTAATTAAAATTTGTGTCATTGAAAGGGAAAACTTTTTAATTGATGTTGCAATAGATCATTGACCTTGAAATTAACAAACACACGTGTTGATCAAAAGATTTTTTCTTCTTTCGCATTTCAAATTCTTATAAGAAATTTTCTTTAAAACTTACGAAATTCCTTGACTGAAAAGAATTCTTTTCGCGATGAATTTAAGTTGAGAGCAAAATTTTGTCACTTATTATTCGATTTTTAACTTTAAACAATTTATTAAGTACGTAAAATAATTATAAAATAAAATTTTAAGTGTTGTATTACATATTTGTTTGAATGCACTGTACAATGCCAAAAACAGCTGATTCTAATAAGATTTTCGAATTACGAAAATATTTCTACTCAGTAGCTGAAGTGTGTAAAATATTTGAAACTTTTCACAGGAATCTGTTAGATAGCTAGTAGAAATATTAACGGTTTTTTTTGATTTAATGTCTCAGTAAAACCAGTGACATGATAAATTTTAAAATGAACTTTGGACATTAGCAGTTCTAATAAAATAAGCTAATAGAGATTTCAACATTCAATAATTATTTTAACAGTGATTTTTTTTACATTTCGCCGTAACCGAGAACAGCACAATCACATAGATTTTAGCGTCATCACTTGTATAGTAGATGAACTAAATTCTATCAATTTTAGATAAATTTAAGAAAAGTATAAATTTGTTTAAAATTTATATGATTAAATTAAAAATTTAAAATTTTATAAGTTTGCAAATTTTTAATCTAGATAGATTTAAAATCAACTAATTTTAATTCTACTCAAATTAAGATTATTTTTTATTCTTCTGATTTGATTTAATCTGTAGAATTAAGATTAGATAATTTTTAATCCATAAGATTTAATTAACTTTGATATTTTAATCTAAATCTATTTTAATTTTAAAATGTTTTAAATGCAATAAATGAAATTCTTTCATGAAAGTTTTAAATTTTTATTAATCTGACATATGTTCATAAGAGAAATAATTAATTTAATATCCGAAAAATACTTTTGTTGTCGCATTTTTTTATAAGAATTCCACATATACAATAGTTAGTTATGAAACATGGAAAATGAAAATTTATCGACATTTTCATTCTACACAAAAGTAAAGAAAAAGAGAAAGAAAAGCATTAAATCATATTTTATGTCTTTCAGTTGCAATGTGTAATAATATCATTCGCTTTTGCTTACTACCGCTGTGGTTAATGTATAAAAATGAAAATCATATCTAAAGCGATAATAATAAGTTTTTTTCTCCTTCTCTTTCCTCCCACACGTGTGTATTGTGGCATTTTTTTGTTTTAGTGTTCATCTTTTCTTTCTCCCTCTTCTCTCATCCATCCACACACAGTTGTAAAATGGGCGGATGTTTAAGATACACACAGTGAGCTCCGTTTGTATTTTGAGCATGCGCAGGTAGAATAGATAACATTTTCACTCTCAAATACCATCAAAGAATATAAATTGATAAGATATGATTGCTCTTTTTTTCTCCATTGAAATTTTTTTTTCTTTTTTCGTAGTGCTATAAAAAATGAAGCAAGAAGAAAAATTTTCCCTTTTGTGGTTGAGCCAAAAAAATTTTCATTAAAATTGCATGAAAGAGATTTTTGATTAAATTTATGTTTAAATGGGTCATTTACAAGATTTTAATATATGCATAAATGAAGCCAGAAATGAATTGTAAACTTTAGACAAAAACTTTGAATTTTCTACTCAAGGTTGAATGTTTAAAAGTCATTAAAATTACTTGGAAAAAAAGTCAATGAAGCTCATGAAAAAAAAAAGTTTTTTTGCAAGTTGATAAGATTTGCGAAAAAGTTTTAATTTTTTTGTTGATAAGGCTTGAATTAATTTTTTTTAATCTAGAAATTTTTTTTGTGGTTCATTTTTGAGTTTATTAAAATGTCAAAAAATTTCCAAGTAAATTCTGTAAGAAAATTTTTGTATTTTTCTCTAACTTTTTTCTTCTTTTTAAAAATTTTTCCGACGGAATCAAAAAAAAAAAAAATTAATAAAATTTTTTATTTCTTGCAACAGATTAAGGCCAAAAATGAAACTAAATAAAAATCCTTACTTTGCAATTCAATTTTGATGAAAATAATTTACGTTAAAAAGCATGTTCTATAATATCCATATCGCATAGCAAAGAGTTCTTTTTAGTGACGACAAGTTTTATGAGTTTCTTAAAGTCATTCTTTTTTCTAGGGTATTTGTCACTACAGCAAATGGCTATTTACATGAAAAGAGAAGAATAAAAATTCTCTTTTCTTTTTAGCTTGCGATGTATTACAACAAAGTGAAGCAAAGAAACAACAACATTAGTGGTTTTTATGTATGAGTTTATGTACATTATTATTACTAGGAATAAAGGATTCGACTTATTGTGACAATTTTTCTTTTGTTGATTAAACTTTTCGGAAATTTCTAAAAATTACAAATGTAAACAAAACTTTTATTTAAATTTAAAATAACCGTTATTTTTAAAAATTTTGGATTAATTTTTTTAAATTAAAAGTAGTAAAAATCGGTTTAAATTTCAGAGATATTTTTAATTTAAAATTTTTAAAATCAATAAAATTTTACAGGAAATTTTCAAATTAAATTATTAAAACTGACATTACTTTTCGAATTTCACAAAACAGTTATTTTATAGTAATTTTTATTTACCATTAAATGCAAATCATTATTATCAATCATTATCATTTTATTATACGATTAAAATAATTAAAATTAACAAAATCTGGCAGAAATTTTTTAAATATTCCTTTAATTATCCATTTAAAAATCAAAAAACCGTTAAATCAAATTATTGAAAAATTCACTACAAAATTTTTTTCTGAAATCAATAAAACTTCAACTTCAGTAAAATTCAAGAAAATTCAATTCTAAAGAAAGACTCCATCACCATCAATATTGCATTTAAAAGTTAGCAAAAAACTCCAATTGACAAAAGAAATAAATCATGAAAGCAAACAAACAGAACCTTTCACTTTTATTTTATTGCAAATTTTTTTATAAAAGAAAGCAGCAAGGCAAAATTTCGAGTATTATTCACCTCTTTCGATTTCCGTGCGTATTTTTACATATTTTTTTCTCCTTTGATTTGTTTGTTTCACTTTTTATGCCTCGTTTCATTCTTTCACTGTGTCTCAATAGAGAAAGAAACTATTTTTAATAAAGTCGCGAGTAAGAATAAGAGAGAGAGAAAGGGGGAAAGATTATTTAAGTGTTGTTTGTGGTGGCATATATATATTTTTTGCTATAGAGCAAAAAGAAGAAAAGCCATCGAAATGGTGTTGTATGTATGATTTAATGTTGACTTGAGTGCTCTATCGTTGTTGTTAGTTTCAATTTCCATAAAACTCAACTCTTTATAATGCTCATTAACACAAACATTCAAATATGACTAACTTTGAATGAATGTATGTGTATAGTTTACTATGTACATACCATGACACTCATTCGTGGCTATTTAAAACAAAATCCTTCTTTAAGGAGCAGAGATTACATTTTTTTTATAGTCGTCGTTGTTGCTGTTAGAGACATGAATGTACATTTACTTTAACGACGATCGATCTGAAGGCTTCACATACATAAACAGGCGCAAAAATAAAACAAAAAAATGAATAAGAGAGAGCAACCGAGAGTGATGTGTATTGCCTTTGTATATCGCTCGCGCGCGGTTTTATTCTCTGCCTGTCGCCTCACGCTTAAAGAAACAACCAAGCAGAGCCCTATGAGAGTCTAAACAGAGCAAATAACAATAATAAAGAGAGTGAAGAGAAAAAATTTGTCATATACACTTGAAAGGGCGAACAAAGTGAATATTTTGTATATTTCGTGTTGTGTCAGTCGATGATCAGATTTGTGGTCAATTGCATGGAATTTTTTTTGTTCACTTGTGAAAACTTTATGTGATAATTAAAAAGATAAAGAAAAAAAAGAAGAAAAATTTTGTGGAAATTTTATAATGCGATCAAAATCAAAAGCGAGGAAGTTTGCTCAAGGTAAGTTGCAAAAAATAAGAAGATATTTTTGTCATTTCCTATCTGTGAAATTTTGTTTTGTTTATGTTAAAGACAAAAGATCATCTTTCAAAAAAATTCTCATTACGCCGAAACTCGCATTGCAAATGCAAAGAAGAAATTTCTAAAGTAAATAAAAAATTTAATTTTTTTTCGAGATAATGAAAAAACAGACAACAATTTGAGTGAATTGTGAAAGACAAGATTTCATAATTCAATAGCTTAAGACATCATCTGGTTTGTTATATAGAGCGAGAGAGGAAAGCGTTTATCTTTTGTATGTGTCACAATAAACTATTTTTTTTTTAATTTAATGGATTTCTGGAAAGAATTTTGTTTTTTTCTCGCTCTCTGTGTGTCTTCTTCTTGACACTAAAGATGATTTGATCTTCACTTTAGAATTCTCTTTGTATATATTTATCGTACTTTTATGAAAACAAATGAGAGCAATTGTTAGCTCAGGAAGTTTGCTGAAATTATTTTTTGAATGAATGAATTAAATGAAGAAGATGTAGATTAGTGATGAATCCCTTATTGTCTATTTTTTGGTTTTGTATTTAAACATTAATTCTTGCTAGACAATTCTTAATCTTTATAAAAATTTTAATATTTTGAAGATTTTTCAAAATTTAAAAAAAATTTAAACATTTTTGAAAAAAAAAATTAAAAGTTTTCATAAAAATTCTTCAAATTTAACAATTTCTATTGAAAAATTACGGAAAGATTTACAAAAATTTTGAAATTTTTTACAATTCTTTAAAAATCAAAAAAAATTTGAAATAATTTCAAAAAATAAAAGTTACAAAACTTTCAAATTATTCAAAATTTCCGAAAAAAATTCTTAACTTTTCCGAAAGTTTAAGTTTTTGCACAATTCAAAAGTAAAATTTATCTTTGATAATTCTTTGAATTTCCGTTATTTTTATCTTTCTAAATTTCACTTAAAGAAAAAATTCCAATACAAAATTTCTCAACATTCTTCAATAATTTTCCCAAGAAAAAATTTCATCATCATAAAACTGCATCTAATTTTTTTATTATTATTTTTTCCATCGATGCAGAAATCAATTTGCAATTAAAACTTTTGCTCATTTTTCGCTGTAATCTTCATGCATTTGCCATTTTTCTCCTTTTGTGTGCTTTAATTGATTTTACTCATTTATCCGTGACAGAATATGCAGTGACTTGTGTATATTGTGCTCGCTTTTCTCACTCGCTGTGATACGATAAAAATCTGTTTTTGAAACAAGAGGAAAAAATTTAGTCTTTCTACGCTTTAATTGATTCTCATGACGATAATCGATTTTTTTCCTCAGCTTGTTTTAAAGAGCGATAAAAATTTATATGAATATTGAAAATTGTTTGCTTTTTATGTATGTCATATGACCGACTAAAGAGATTAAGAGGAAATTTATTTAAAGTGTCTTTTCATCTTCAAAGCTGAGTCATTTTAATTTATGTGATTTTGATAACCCGAGAAAATTTGTCAATTATTAACATAATAAAGTATTTTAAAATTCAGTTTTTAGAAGGAATTGGAAATTTATTTTTGAAAATTATTTCAAAAGTTTTTAAAACAGATTTTTCAATTTTTTTAAAAAGAATTTAATTTTTTTTATGAAAGGTCGAGAGCTTTAAAAAATTAAATAGTTTCACAAAGCTTTCGATAATTTCAAAAATTGTTTAAAATTTTGTTAAAAAAGCTTTCAAAATTTAACGAGCTTTATTTATAAAAGTTCAATTTTTCGGAAAAACAATTCAAAATCGATCAATGACATTTTTAAAAATTCTTTCAACTTTTTAACAAATCTTTCAAAACTATTTAAGAAAATGTAGAACTTTAACATAAAAATGATGAATTGTGTCCATTAATTCCAATCAACTTACAAACCACTCAACTTCATGTCATAAAAGTCAGTTCCTAATGAACGTTAAGAAATTTTCTTCCTTCTTTTTTATTTTTTCTTTTTTCCAGTTCGTCAATTGATTTTACGTTTTTCTCTTTTACTCTCACAATTTTCATTTATAGAACGCCATAATAATAATAATAATGAAAATTTTTTTCTTATCACACACAAACACATAGAGGCTAGCTAACGGCATAAATTAGCAATCTAAAATATGATTCATGGATTTTTTCTTTGAGTGACATGGCAATTATACTTTTAAATGATATCATACCCCGGCTTTTTGATTTTTTAGGACACTGACTGTCTTTTTTCTCTCTTGTATATCGTTAACATATTCAGGACATTTTTTCATTTTCTTTTTTAAAGGCTCATAAACATAATCCTCACTACAACTACCGTGTCTCCAACAATTTAGACAAAGGGGGACAATATTGGATAAAAATACATTTAGTGCTGGCCATATAACAGTCAGTCGGTAGTCTATAACTATTGTAATATTATTATTCCATGAAGGCAAAATGACAAAAAATTACAATATAGCACACACAGCAGTGAGTGAAAAGGAATCAAGATTTCATAATTTAGATAACAAACTGACAAGTGAAAAAGTTAATATTCGTTGCATGACATGGAAGGCATAGGACATGCGACCGACCGCTATTCGTTTGAACGCCCGCATACTGTGTGTAAGTGTGTGCCTACAATAACGGTAGAGAAGCAATCAATGCTTGCCATATATACATAGGGACAATGGTTGTATATTTATTGATGATATAAAAAAAGTATAAGGGGGAGCCAATGAAATCTCAGAATGATTGTCCTTTTTTAACATGTCCCTATGGATAACACATAGATTGAGTTAATTATCAAATCGTATTATGTCATAGCTGCATGTTTGTTTGTGGTAATTGCAGAGCATGTAAAGAGTCCATTGAAGGAAAATAAAGAAAATTGTGCACATAAAGTGCCTTTTAATTGCATTCACTGTTGTACTTTCATTATGAGTTTGCGTTTCTCAAGTCTATATCGATGAACGATAGTCATAAAGTTGAAGGCACTTGCTGATTGCATCGGTAGTAAGAAAAAATTGCTGTTCATGCATAATAAAGTCTTGGAAATTGACTTATGTGATATTTGCGCGTGACTCATGACATATAATCATAAAATGTCCGAAATTGTTAATAGAGCATAAAAGCAAGCAGTGGAAAATCGTTAATTTAATTCTAATGGCCTCCAGATGTTGTCATCAATAAATTGTCAATTTCTTTGCTCTTTTAATAGTTAAGAGTAAAGAAAATTATGATTTTTAATTACAATCTGATGTTTTTCATGGAAAATGTGAAAATTTTTAAACGAAAGTTTTTCATTGTAGGAATTTAAATTTTCAAGGGAAAAGAACTTAGTTGAAAAATGTTAAAATTAGATTAAAATTAAATATTAGATTTAAAGATTAAGTTAAAATTCTTAATTCAAGTCTTGAGACTGATTTAAAATTTTTGTTTGAAGTGGTTTAGATTTTTTGTAAAATTTTTCTTTTAGGCAATTTTCTAAAGTTTTTTTATTTTTCAAATTTGGTTGATCAAAAAGAAATTGTTAGTATAAGATCAAGATTAAATTTAGATAAAAACAATTAGAGATTAAAATTGAAAAATTGAATCTTAAAATAAATGAAATTTATTTATTACAGCACAACTTATCTTTTTTTAATCTAACATTCATCCCTTGACTTTATCACAACAAAAAACGTAACTGCTTGATGTTACAAATTTTCAACAAACAAAGAGTGCAAAAGAAATCTCATAAATTCAAATGAAGTCACGAGTTGGAATACAAATTGAATTAAAATGAATGTGAGGGGGTCTGTGCTACAATAATTTTTCGTTGTCCATGTGCCAGCACAAGCACAAGATGACACATTTCTGCAAAAAAAAATATATTTATGACAATGACGATGTGCTCGACTTTATCATTTCCACTTTCGTCTTCATTGCATTATGCACAAGAAGGTTTGAAAAAAAAAGACTGAAATGAATTGTTGCAGACATATTATGCAGTTTGATAGACACATGCTCGTGTATTACAATGTAGAATTCGCATGTCATGAGAATGTTATAAGAATAGATAGCTCAAACTGAAAAATAAGTTTTTAATTTTAAAATAAACGGAAATTGCGCTGTCATACATAGAATAATTTTTTAATTCCTTCAAGTGTTGTTACAAGCAAAAGAAAAAAGTTTTCTTCTTTTTTCACATATATACAGTTGTGAGCGGAAACTCATGTAAGGTTTCTAAATTTATTTCATGTGTAGCAACAAACTTTACGATCAGTACATATGTTGAAGCGACATATAATGAAAAATTCTACATGTATGCTTACATTATTTCCTACTTATACACACACAACTCAATCATTGCAATTTTTTAATATTTTTCTTTCGCACACATCCGATTTTTTTGTGTTTTCAAGTTTTGATTCAAAAGTAATTTAACAGTACAATAAAAAAATGAGGAAATTATGAAAATATTAAAGATTAAAGAAATTTTTTGATAGAAAAACATTTTTAATGAATTTACAAAATTGTTGAATTTTTAATAATTTTCTGTTAAAATATTTCAAATATTTTTTGATCGTTAAAAATTTAAATATTTTTCAACTGTTATTTTAAAACATAAATATATTAATTTTTTTGAACTGTTAATTTTCCTATTAAAAATTTTCCCATATTATTTCCATCTCCATTTTAATTTCATAACGATTATATCAAAAAAAAATTTCTTCTTCCGCTACTTCCAAGTTTTAATTGAAATTCATTAAAATTGATTCAAATTGCTGCTAATTTAGCGAATCAATAAAGCCAAGACTTTAACTAATAATGAAATGTGATGTAAAATATACTTAATTTCTTCCCTTCATCGTCACTTTTCACTTCTAACCTTTTCTCCTTTTATAGTCAATTTTAATCAAGCGAAAATTGTGCGTCAAGTAATTGCCTTCTTTCAACTCTCTTTCTCGCACTTTTAAAAATGAAAAAAATTATCGTTCATATCACGTGCTTTTTACGATTCACTTCAACTGGCAGCTAACTTTTTTTGATACGCAATTATTTCATTATTTTATTAGAAAAAGACTTTTTCTCATTATGCAAGGATAACACAAAAATAATTTTTAAATAATAAAACAATTATTGCATTAAGAGTGAATTTTTTGAATGTCAGAGTGGTTTTTTATCATTAAGTAGTAATCAAAAAATCAACCCCAGTACATATACATAAAAAATCTCGCTCCAATTAAAAGGCAGTCACGAGGATCAAGAATTATGATAAATTGAAATGAAGCAAGTTCTCTCTCTGTGATATCTACCCTCATTATCAATCATAATTTTCACCGTTCACCTCTTACACTCATACAACTTGACTTAGTCAAAAGGCGACTAACTAAAGTGAATGAGGGTGACGGTGGCAAAAAAGCATTGACTTTTTCACCGTTATAGGTTGAAATATGTAAATTAATTAAATAATAACCAAAAATTGTTTCTTTCTTTTATCGCATTTGGGCAATAGTATGTAAGAGAGTGAGAAAGAGAAAGATTCGCATGGTGGGACAAGAGGACTAAGTTGGCGTGTTTCATGAATATTTTATTTAAATTAACTTCCTCATTTAAGCCTAGTGAATGCTTATTGCTCGAGCCAATAAAATATTATAATTGTTCCTTATCTCTACTCATAAATGACTGTTGACCTAAAACATTCATCAGTTGTTGTGTTCACTGCTAAAGGCTTTTTTTCTCTTTTCTTTTCTATTCACATTCATGTTGTTATGAGAATTGATCGATCGATAAACACAATTTTTGACTTTCTTTATACTTCATAAGAATGTAAGAAGCAAAAGAATATTTTTATCTTACTTTGACATTATTTTAGGCTAGAAATAAACTACTTATTTGAAAGCTAATTTTTTTTCGGTTTTCTTTTCATTCTTTTCGTTTTTCTTGTATTTGAGACTTTTTGTGCTTAATAAATTTAAATTCTTTTACATTTAGAATATCATTAAACACAAGACGAAGACACGTTGGTTAATCGCTGATTCTTAAGTTTATTGTAATTAGTCGGATTGAATTATTATAATAAGTTTTTGAACAATTTGGTTGATGTAATGAACTAATTATTTATATCTTTATGTAAAGTCATTTTTGAGCTTAAATCATAATCAAATTATAAACAGCTTCAAATTTCAAATATCAGGAAGTTTCCTGAAAAAATGGAACTTTTTTGGTGCTTCATTCGTATGCAAAGTTCTCAACTTTTTTAAACTTAAATTAAAATCAGTGAAAAATATGTTATTAATTGAGCTTGTAAGCAGTTTTTAGCAAAGATTTCATCTCGATTTATGATCATTAAATATTTTTAATTTGCCTTCGAACATTTTACCAAAATTGAATTTTTTCACTTCAAAACTTTAGAAGCGATTTTCTCAAAAGTTTTCTATTGACTAAAACTCTCTTATACACTGTAAATTAAGTTTGTTTCATGCACTTTAAAGAAGTGAAACCTGAATCAAATTATCTCTAATAATTAAAAACTTATAAACGATCAAAATCATGCAAAAAAATATCATGACTTTTTCTAAAATGTTCATTTTTCCAAAAATAGGGTAATGGATCTAATTTTCGGACACTTTTCTATTTTTTATTCACAAAAATTCGAAAATCTTTTTAAAGAAACATTTTCACACAATGATTATAGATGTAACTAATGATAATAAATTATATATTTCAACTAAATAGCTTTTTTAAAGCCAGCAATACTTATTTAAAGAGAAATCAACTCAAACAAAAATTGATCTAATTTTCGGACAATAGATCTATTTTCCGGACACTTGAGATTTTTTAAAAATACGTTGAAAATTGCTCAATATTTTCACAAATTTACTCCGATTCTTGACCCATAATCAAATTCAAATTGAGTTAATCATTTATTTATTGGATAAACTTTCATTCTTTCATTTATAATATGCTTCATATACATTTAAAATGAACTTTTAAATTTTTCATTAAGAAATTTTGTCCGATTTTTATTGTGTCTTTTAAAGGTTTTCATTAGTGTATCCACTCTGTTTTAGTGTCTATTAGTCATATATAATCGTTTTAATACTATTATATATCTTTGTATCCACAATTTAAAGATTTTTTCTTAAAATTTCTTATTTTTTGTAGTGTCCGAAAATTAGATCAATATTTATTTGAGTTGATATCTCTTTAAATTAGTATTGCTGGCTTTCTTTTTTGTGTTAATTATTACAAAGTGGAATAAAAGTTTTAATTCCGTATCTCTTAATTGTTGATTGTGATAGATTTTAATAAAGAATAATATAAAATTGTAATTGGATATTATTGTGGAAAAAATTGTCCAAAAAATTTTCAAGTTATCAAAACATCGACGATTTAATTTCAACTCATTTTAAGTTATTTGGTTCAGTGTGGATGTTATAAATAAATAATATAAACATCAATTTATCTAATTAATACATTTTGTATGGGATTTAGTGAGTATAAAAAGAAATAATTGAAATTATGGAAAATGTAAACAATAAGTGTCCGGAAATTAGATCTGTCCGAAAATTAGATCTTTTACCCTACTTAAGCAATCGAAAAGATTTTTACACCATGTAATCTATCTTAAAATAAGCTACAAAATAGGGTACAGTAAGTGCCATTTCTTGTTACTATCCATTTTCCATACATTTTCAAAAATTCTTTTGTTTATATATGAAAACATGTAAACAAACAAAATTTGTCAATTTTCTTTCACTCAATTCTCTTTCAGTAACATCGTTTTAAACTGATTCTGCTACTCAAAACAATTGAATACAAGTTATTATACTTAAGTGGGATAGTATAAAAGATCAGGACAATGTTACTGAAGAGATTTGAGTGAAAGAAAATTGACAAATTTTGTTTGTTTACATGTTTTCATATGTAAACAAAAGAATTTTTGAAAATGTATGGAAAATGGATAGTAACAAGAAATGGCACTTACTGTATCTTATTTTGTAGCTTATTTTAAGACAGATTACATGGTGTAAAAATCTTTTCGATTGCTTAAGTATTTTTGGAAAAATGAACATTTTAGAAAAAGTCATGATATTTTTTTGCATGATTTTGATCGTTTATAAGTTTTTAATTATTAGAGATAATTTGATTCAGGTTTCACTTCTTTAAGGTGCATGAAACAAACTTAATTTACAGTGTATAAGAGAGTTTTAGTCAATAGAAAACTTTTGAGAAAATCGTTTCTAAAGTTTTGAAGTGAAAAAATTCAATTTTGGTAAAATGTTCGAAGGCAAATTAAAAATATTTAATGATCATAAATCGAGATGAAATCTTTGCTAAAAACTGCTTACAAGCTCAATTAATAATATATTTTTCACTGATTTTAATTTAAGTTTATAAAAGTTGAGAACTTTGCATACGAATGAAGCACCAAAAAAGTTCCATTTTTTCAGGAAACTTCCTGATAATTACCATTTTCTCTCGAAAATACTCCTGCTCTTGTATTCGAATAAAAGAGCCATTTACTCAATTTTGTTTTGATTTAGTGTGAAAAAAATACGTTAATTTTGAAATTTGCTCAGATTTTGGTAAATTAAAGGTTCCTGTTTTCAAGGAAAAATGGTAGATGTTTGAGCAAAACGAATCAAAGAAAATTTTTGGTCTATTTCGATTCTAACTTACTTTAGGCTGACACTCACTCAAAAAAACTTTTTTGAAAGCTTACCTACACATCAAGACTTTCTAAAGAGATTTAAAAGGTTTTTTGAAGACTTTCAGTTTCTGAATTATAGCTGTTATATACAGTCAGTCATCATGAACTTAAATTGCGTTAAAAATAATTTAAGCAAAAAAGCAAAGTCCTAATGTCACATACAATATAACCCTGGAGAGACAGACAGAATTTTTAGCCGTTATTTTTCAAACAAGATTTTTACGAAAAAAAAAGCACTAAAGACTGCAAAAATAATTTTCAAATAATAATTGATATCTTTAGGTTTTATTGTAAAAATTTTAAAAACAAAATATTAGCAATTGTGACAGAAAGAATTCTTATTTCAAATAAACTAAAAATAAACTTATTTGTCTAATAATGATATTTACATTACAATACTTTACTATGATGCAACAAAAACATTTCATAATCTTATTGCTTATACTTTGCTTTGAATTTTGATCTTCTACTGGTGCTGAAATTTGATCTGTTTGTTAGTCTATCTATACGAGATTTTTAAATTTTTTTGGCATCTAAATTTCGATTTCAAGCTGATTTCCAAAATGAAATTTAAAATTTAGCAACTTATAACAATTCTTCTTTGTTGAAATTTTTTAATCAGAAAACTCTCCTACTTCATATAAAGAAAATTCAAGATTTTGTTCATGAAAGTTTTTAAAATAATTAAAAAATTTCCCACAAAATTTGACCCATGGTCACAATCACAATCAGTCGAACCCTTTTTTAGAATAGACAATAAATACAACAAGAGTTAAAACATTCACATTAATTTTAATGAATTCTATGCGTTATTTTGTCACTTAGATATGAATAATTAGATTGACCCTTTTTCACTTCTCATTCTCCCTTCTACATATACAAAATTATTAAAATATCTTTCCATGAGTCGTAATAAATGTCTCGAAATATTTCAAATGATATAAAATTTTATGTTTTGCAAATGAAACACAATAACCAGGTGCATATGAAAGATAAAAATCTGTTTGCTTTGCCTTCCTGTTATTGTGTATGATTTACATGCGTATAAAAACATCTTTAATTTTTTTGGCACACGTTTCTGTTCTCAATTGTAATTTGAGGATGCGACAAATGTGCATGAAACATTCAATTATTTAATATGTCTCTCTCATTCGCTCTCTCTGTAGCTCTCGGAAGTGATAAAAATTCTATTATGTAGAATTAGATAAAAACATTTGTTTTTAATTTTTCCATTCATGAATATTAATATTCTCACGATACATAAATGATAACCACACAAAATAAAAAACGACAGCAGATGAAAATAAAAAAAATTATTTTTATTTATAAATAAAGAGTGAGGACTGTTATCATTCCACCACAGAAAACGCATCCGTTTTTGTAATGTCGTCTCTCAGAGTAAGTAGAGAGTTAGAGATAGCAAACCATAAAGTCAGTTAGATTTCGGATTTCATATTGTGCGGATTAAAATAATTACATTCTTTTTCGTCTAATTAGTTGATCGATTAACAATTGCTTTTATTTGTGACAGAAACAGACATTTGTCATTATAAATATGCCAATAAGATAAGGAAGCAAGAAAAGCCAAGATAAAAAAATAATTTTTTTTTGACTTTTGATTGTGTGTGAAATGACAAAAATAAAAATTTTGATAAAAAGATTTCTGACAAAATTTAAAATTCTGTGAAATTTACGAAAAAAAGTAAGTAGATAATTGTGACACTGCCACTGTAGAGTTTTTTTCCATATCAAAATTTTCTGTTCAAATTGCACAGCAATAAAAGTTTCAATTGATTGCTTTATTGCTGGATGGGTTTCTGTAATAAAAAATTACGCTTATCAATTTATCACTCGATGAATAGTAGTCGAAAATTTTTATATTTTTATTGATTAGTCAAAGCGTCTGTGTACATCAATGATAATAAATGTGACAAGATAAGCAATAGCTACAAATTTCATTTTTTGGTGAGGATTATTTCAGTATGATTGATTATTGAAGTGCCTTTTATCACTTTATACGGTTGCTAAAACAACTGATAAATTGTCACTGAGCTCAAGTGTTTAAAGTAAAGTATTTTTAGGTAATGAGTGCTCTCCTTCTTTTTACATAGTGCGGAACAATCAATTATAGGTAGTCATTAGTATGTCATGAGTTATCATCGACTGATTATTAGATATTAGAGATTGTCATTTTGTGTATGTGTCGGTAATGTTTTTTGATAAGTGAAACCGACTCATCAATCTTTTTTTATACAACCTGACTGATTAAGTAAATTTAGTAAGAGCGACGTTAATTGGATGTAGCATGTGATTGCACTTGACATTGATTAAATATAGAAATTGAACGTTTAATTCTTTTGATAAATGAAATTTCTTTTATCATTTTCTAATTAAAAAGAATAAAATGGACTTGGCAGTGTTATTATTTGGATTTTCTTTGTTAATGATCGAAATCAAATCATTTGTGAAGCTAAAATTGTTTAACAAATTTAATAAACAATATGAAGTTGGCTGCAAATTTAAATATTATTTTTAAATTCAAAATGATCGTTATTTTTAAAATTTTAATGATAGATAATTCTTTATTGACGGATTTGATACATAACGGTATAATTCTTAGTGTTACATGGAATGATTGTGATATTGTCCTAAAAATCCTAAATCCAAATTTCCATAAAAGAGTGACTTTTTGTCAATTTTCATAAAAAAATCAAGAAGAATTAAAATAGTCATTAAATTTCAATTAAAGCTAAAGTTGAAAACATGTTGACTAATGAAAAATTAAAATCTTTTGCTTTAATAAAAATAAACTATAAATAGCATTTTTAATAACAAATTACACAATAATAAATAGACAAAATTCTTAAACAAACTAATAGGAAATATTGAGTAGAAAAAAGTGCCAATCATTTTTCTACCAAGGTGCAAACAGCAGAGGAATAAAAAAATATGATAGAAAATTTATGTACGTACAATTGATAAGAGACACATATTTACACAAATTGCTTTATTGCACAGATTAATAATAAAAAGCTTCAGTTGTCAATACATTTCGCCAACGAAAAAAAAATACCAGCCAATAATTCATTGATAAGAACTCCTAATATCTCAATTTCCTAGATAATTGGAACAAAATTGGATGAAGTGTTCGTAGCTACCTAAAAAAGAGAATATTTTTCTACTATCAAACTGATTTTCAGTTGCGCATTGATTGCTCAAACGCTTGGTAGCTTCACTTTTTTATTCTTCAATAATTGCAACCGCGTCGTGATCTTATCAAAAAATAAATTTATAAAACCGCAATAAATGAGAAACTCAAGAGTGAATTTTACAGTTCAGACTTCTTTTATTTGAAACAATCTACGACATATTAAAGAGATTACAATAGAACATAAAAAATCATTGTTTTTTTGAAAAATATTTTTTAGGGGTGAGTTTAAACAAAAAACAGTTAACTGAAGTGGATTTTTTATTTTAAAAGAGTTTCATTGAGGGCGCGCAAAAATAAAAAAAATTGATGATGAAATTATTCGCATAATTATTTTTCAACTGAATTTGAAAAACAAAAAAAATTCATTGTGGTTTGTTGAAATGCAAAAAAAAAGAAATATTAAAAAATTGTATGTGTGGCACTTAGTGATTCTATTCATTGATAATTGCATTTTAATTTTTAGTGGTTTTTGAGTTGAATCTCATGATAAAATGTTTGTAAATAGTTTGTTGCAGCTGCTGTGATTTTCTTAACTAATTTTCATTGAATTTCCTCAATATGTGGTTTTACAGTTGAATTTTTCCTTTAATTTTCACTTCATTTCACACCCTCGATGGGAAGGAAAATGTTTTAAAAAATGAAAACATCAAAAAACATATTTTTGTCATCATCAAATAATCTTCTAAGTGCAAATTGTGATACAGTCACGTGACTTTAAATTGAAATGTTTCACTATTATCATCGTCATAAAGTGAAAAGTGAGAAAGAAAATTGATGATTTCCAGTGACCGTCGAGTGAGCTGCATACGACGACATAAGTCATTAATTTCATAGAAATCCTTTTCTTCTTTTCCCTCTCTCGCACTATTGCAAGAGTAATTACGAAAGTGTGGAGTGCTAAATCGGGCGTGATAAGATTGATGGTAAAAAAGTTTTTTTTGCTTGCATGCAAGAAGACTTAGGGAAGGGATTGATATCAATAACATAACAATAACTTAATTTTCAACTTATATTATGCTCTATAGAAAAATAATAGAAAAGAAATCCAGGGTAGTGCATTAATAATAACTAAAATTTTTATCTTAATTAAGAGACAGAAGATTAATGTTTTTTGTCTGCTTCTAAATTGAAGCTAGAAGTGAAACTTTTAGTTTATCCTAATTAAATCAAAATAATGATAAAAATTTAGTGTAAAATTACCAAAATTGAATAGTATTTTAATTTACCTTAAATCAAACAAAGTTATGAAAATTTCTAAATCTAAATCATAAGTTTTCATCACATTATGCAACCCTGATAAAGAAAACACGAGTTCAAGTTAGAAAAAGAGAGCAAGAAACCTTATGTATAACAAATATAAAAAAATATTGAACGATAAATAAGAGTATTCGCAGAATGAGGCAGATAAAAAGCAGTAAATTGCACAATGTCTACAAACACATATACAATCGAGATGTGTGCAGCAGTACAAAAATCAATTTTTATTGCGAGATTTGCTCTCGCATTTTACTGCTCTCGTTCGTGACTTCAAATGTAAATTGCAGTGTGAAATGAAGCGCATTTTGAAATCGGAGCAAAGTCGATTGATAAATTCCTCGAGAAAACAAAAAAGAGTTTTTTGCTTGTAGGATGAATCGTTGCAACAAGTATTTGCATTTTTTATCTCACATTTCTCGCTCTTGTCTCAAAAATAATATTTGCGAAAAGGGGCATTGATGCTTGTAGCTTTTTTCTGATAATTGTCGGTCACGTAATTGGATATTCAAACAAGAATGCATAAACTGCTGTTGATGATGATGATTCAGATGATGTTTTATAAATATCTCAGTTGTGCTCATTTATGAATTATTAATGATAATAAGACGACGAATGTTTTGATATTTTATTTATATCTGCTGTTGTTGAAACTTGAAACTTACTTGGAGCCACTTCAGCTGCAAAGTATTCTAATTGATTCATTGTATTTTTTTTATCTTTTTTGAAGTTCAAAAATTATTAAATTAATTAATTGTAGGAATTGTAAAACATTTCTTTTGAAAGAAAATTAACCATAGTAAATTTTCTCATTTCCTGTATTTGCTTGTTATTTAATTTATTTTGTATCGATAAATAATTCAATAATAAACTGTATAGAAGCTATATGGACCTTCTAAATTCATTAATGAACTCGAAAATTATGAATGAAATTTATATGAATTTGTAAACAATGTAAAAAATCTACATTTTTACAATTTTTTCTAAATGTCTACAATTTCAGAATGTTGTAGAAAATCTACAATTTCTTAAAAAAAACTCTATACAAACATACAAATTTTATAAAAATACAATTTTTTTACAAAAGCTTAATTTTTATTGCAATTTGCAATTTTAAATTTCTAAAGAAAAATAATTGTCCAAGTAGTTTTTAATGCCATAAACTGATTATTTTTATCTCTATAAAAATGAAGGAATTTTCCCATGAATCACAAAATAATTTCTTTTACCCTTTTTTCTTCTTGCTTTCATGTCATAAAAACTTGACATATTCAATTGTCACGATGAGAATTTTTTTCCTCAAGGAATCAAAACCATCCGCATTTTTGAGGTGAAAAGGAAGCAATTCTAAAATTTACCTCTTTCACTTGAAAAAATAGAACTTTTATCATAAAAGAAAAGGGGTCGTAAAAAATTAATTTTCGATATTGATTTGTGCACACAATTAAAAGATAGTTCCATGCTTATTGTTTGAGGTCGTGTCCCTTCTTTTATTGTCATACAATCTAAAAAAAAGTTCTCAGTTCAATCTCATTAATCTCTTCTTCTTTAGTTCAAATTAATTAAGTTCAAGAAAGAGTTTTTTTGGGAAGATTTTTAGTCACGCATGTGCGTTATTGCGAATTTTTATTGAGATTTGTATCTGTTTAGTGTATGTGTGTGAAATTATAGAGTAAAATAGAAGAAAAAGGGTGCGTGATACTCAGCTTGAAATTTTTTTCTTCTAGAAACAGTTTCAATGTCATTGCTGTTCTATAGAGTTAAAGAAGGCAAATGTGCATAAATAATAAACTCTCTTGAGATATTTTTCAAGATTTTTTCAATTGAATCTTTTTGATTTGAATTTCAATAAAAAAAGTTTTTTTTTGATTTTTTGTATTGTCGGTTGAGCAAACAAACGGTAAATTTTTCGTGTGGAAAATCAAATTTTCTTTTTTCACGTAAATTGCTCGTTAATTCTCGAGCACTCTTGTTGGCAGTTTTGAGCTTATCAATCAATGCTATATTTATTCCATTAAATAATCATAAAAATGCAAATTTTTCTTCTTCTTTAGATCGAAATGATGCAGATAAGGCATGAAACTTGCATAAAATATATCAAGATTTTCTCTTTTTGGAAAAAAGTCTTTCAATTCAAATTGCAGACACATAACAATAAAAAGGGCTTCAAACACACAAATATTAGAGCCTTAAATGACATGGCGCGTATGTTTCATTTCCGCTTGCTTTTTGTATAACAATAAGATCCTTGCACTCCTTACTTCTTCTATCGCAGTCTACAATTTCATTTATTTCTCTTTTTTGCGAAGTTAATAGACTTCCGTTCACCTTTTAACTATGTAATGCAATGTTCATTCTCTTATGATGATGCAACGCCCCACATTTTGACTTGACAGACGTTCACGTTCGCTATCTTAACTGCATACAACGGTACTTGGAGTGGTGCCATCAAGGAATTTAAATCAGCTGCAATTTAAGATTGACATAAGCACACTTATGATCTTATAGCATTGATTTAAAAAAAAAGAATAGAAAAAGTCGTTATAAAGTGGATAAGAATAATTTTTCTAACGTCTTTGCACTTCCTCAATCTCATTATATAAAGAAGACAAGAACAAAACGACAATGTAAGGGGAATAGAAGTCATTAAAATCAATCTTTTGTGAATAGTAAGCGAAATACCTCGTGGCGAAATTTTTTCTTTTCTTTCATTTATCAGCCGAGTCAGAGACCTCAAACGGCGTTAATTATAGTTATTACAAGATTTTTTTCTACTTGAAGACTTGCATATGTCGTATTCATCAAAATATTGGAGGGAAGATTGGTCTCGAAGGTCTCTTCTTGTTGACTCTCTTTCTTTTTCTATAGTTGAATAGCATTGTTGTAATCTATATTGTTTAGTATGTGAAAATAATGAAAGAATTTTTTTATTTTTTGATTGCATGGGAATTTTTATTTGATTTCTTTGAGAGAATTCAATTGATTTGTTGTTGCTGTTGAACTTTTTTGATTGTGTCGACTTTTTATTTAAAAATTGAGACTGCAGATTTTATTAGAAAAATTTTATTGATGTTCATGTGACCTTCAAACTTTGAATAGAAATAAAATGATGATTGTGGATGTTTACATAAGATCATATTGATTTAATTTAATGAAAAATTTATAGTTTTTTTAAATAGTTTCTTTTTTTTGTGACATTTAAAATGCTAAATTATTTGCTTAATTATTTTCTCTTTGGCTGAAATAAAAAAGGAACAAAATGAGAATTGTTAATGATATTTTGTATATAACTTGAATTTTTGGGAATTTAATATTCTGAAGGCTGCAAAAAAAATAATTAAAAACTAAGAAAAGGCTAATAATTTTGAAAATTATCAAAAAAATTTAAAAAAGATTCGAAAATGGAATTGTGTGTAACAATCTATAAATTCATACAAGATTTGAATCTTAATTTCTAATAATTTCATAACTATTTTTATTTAAATTTTACAAAATAATGACAAAATTATAATCATAATTAAATAAAAATTTAAAAAATTCTTCTCCATCCATCAACAAAAAGTTAACAACACCACGACAGAAAAACATCTAGACAGACACAAAAAACTTCCTTAAACAATCTGTTGAAGAAATAATAACTTTTCATAAATCAAATTATACACAAGTGATTTAAGACGGAAAATTTCTTTTATGTTCACGACATACAATGAACAAAATAGAGAAAAAAAGTGAAAGAGAGAAAGAAAATTTTAAAATTATTTTTCATCGTCGACACATTAATAACTTTATGCCTGTCGTTGACAGTTGACAGCAATTTTTGGCAAGTGTTACAACAGTATGAAGAGTGAAAAAGAGAGTGTGTAAAACACCAGGAAGCGCTCTTTATTATCATCAATTTTTTGCCTTTATCTTTTATGACATGAAAATTATGATACAGTTAAATATTGTACAGGGGTTGATATTTTTTTCTCTGGGTGAGAAGAAAGAAGGGGTTGAAGAGTCTTCATCAAACAATTAATAAATATTGTACGATAGCAAAAGAAAATTGAATTTTCATACATACATACACGAAAATTGCTCAAAGGCAGCCGCCCTCACTGTTTATTCAAGTCGAGAATACAAACAATAAATTATGTACAATAACCGTCTAACAAAAGCCGCCCCGTGTGCTTCCTAAGGCATTATTGAGCAATGTAAATTATGATCACTGAGCAACCACAAAATAAGGAATGAAAAAGTAAAATTGTTTCTTACGGATTGAGTGAAGCCACATGTAAGACAACACAAAATAATTTGTTTTTTTATTAACATTTTGATGGCAAGCAAGCAACAATTGTGTCGTGTATATGAACAGGATATTTTTCTATTGTGTCATATTTGAGTTGATTGTTTGAAAGCTGAAGAAACCTCAAAGTTTTGTCATCGCTTTTGTTAAAATTAATTAATTTTTCCTTCCTCCGACGCTTCTTCTCTTTTTTCGTGTCACTAAAAGTGTTTCATTTTTGGAGATTGAGAAAAATTGATAAAAATTTAATTTAAAAGTGTCATAAACATAAAATTTTATTTTCACTTTAAAGGAATTCTTTTATGATACAGGAAAATTTATAAAATATCTTTGTTGTTGTTATTTGACACCTGCAGTGCTTTGAGTAAATTGTTGGTCAGAAAGTGTGATGAGAAAATCAATTTATTAGCTAAATAAAATTTAAAGCTGGAAAATTCATAAAAAATATTTTGATTTAAAAAAAGAATTTACGGATAAAATAAAAAAAATTTAAAATCATTTAAGATTTAAAGATGATTCGTTGCTTTATTAAAATCTAAAAAAAAAATATACAATTTACATGCTTCAGTATACAACTAAACAAGTTTGTAAGATATGAATTTCTGTTTTTCTTATATAATTCATTACTTAAAATTTAATTCTTATTTTGAATGACAAAAATTTTTTATAAATGTTGTGAAATATGCAGAAATAAGCTAAAAATCTTACATAAAAATATCCTTGAAATTACCATCCTTATAAAAAATATCAATACCCACTCATTTGACCACAAATCATAAATAAAATTGAATTTTCACATCCTTGCTGCTTTTCAATAGTATAATAGTATTGGAGAGAAAAGAAAAATTTAATTAGTTATTTAAACAACATGTAGCAAAGTGTGCATTCAGTGAAAACACCTTCAGGTTATTTACATGGACCATGAATATTTTCTCTCGTCTTTTTTTGATTGAAAAAGTGGCTTTAAAACATGCAGCAGCACATGTGTGTTTATTTTAATCTCAGCACCATGCGCATGAACTCGATCTATATTTTATGGCCTGATTTTAAAGCATTGATATGAAAAATTCTAAAAAAAAGTAAAATCGACTGCCCATTTATTTGAGATTTTCAATTTTTGATAAGCACCGACCGATGAGAAGCTAAAGAAGTAATTTATATTCTTGTCGATACGGCGATTGATTTTTATAGCAATACTATTGTACTTTTGCCCCTTTAAAATAATTTATCTTACACACACTGACTTTTCACATATCGGAGAGTCTAAATGGCCTGCTACTGTTATAAAATGAATCTCATAAGGGATTAAAGAAATTTAAATCTATTGGATTGAATTTAAATTGTGAACATTATCATTTATCCCTTTTTTGTTGTATTGTCATTAAGATTCATAATCACAGATGTCTTACAAAAATGTTTAACAAGACATTTTAATGTTGCTTTGACTTTTTTATATAAAGAAGTCGTGCATCTATAATTATTTAAAGGTGTTTTCATATCTATGGGAATTTATGACAGGGGGTTACGGTTAATATATAATTTTAGCCTTGACTCATCGAGTATCATCAGAATAGACAATTTAAAATTTATTAACTTTTTTCTGCGTTTACATTTTATCTATTTTCCATAATTTCACTCTCTATATGCATAGGGATGTTAGTGAAAAGGTAATAAAAGGCAATAAAAGTAGTTTAATGTCTTCATTTGTCTGATTTATGGTGTGAAATGGCACATACAATTGTCTGCGCTGTTTTTGAACATGCAAAAGTAGTTTTGTAGTTTTTAAAATGTGCAAAGTTCGTATGTTAATGACTCTATGAAATTTAATAGAGTCGATCATCACCCCCTGCTGATATCAAACATTTTAACACATACATTTAATTGAATTCTCAACCGAAAGTCAAATAATATATTCTCTCAATCAACACTGTCATGCTGATTTTGCAATATTTTTACATTTGTTGTTGTGTGTCGCAAAAAGGGATAATAAATTAATCCATAATCTCATGCATGTGTATGACACCAATATTGTTAATGATGTTGAATTTATCATAATTTTTAATATTTTTTGTAGAATCATTTGTGATTTATTTGTATTGTGGGTTGAGATAATTTTGGAATCAAATGAAATTTAAGTTTTGAAAACAATTTGCAAAAATTTACTATTTTCTAAAAATTAAATTAAAAATTTGAATTTGATTATTCGATTCTTGATATTTAAATGTACAAACTTGTAAATGAAAACATTTTTTTTGTAAAAATTTTTCCTCTCAATAATTAAAATTCTTTTTTTATCACAATAAGAATTTTTAGGGTTGGGAGTCTTGTGACAAAATAAATCAATTTTATTGATTCTGTTAATTTACAGTCAGTTTTTTAATTATTTTAATTTTGAGAAAAACTTTGAATTGAACATTTTAAACTATTTATTTTATTTCACACACGAAGAAAAAAGTTTTTTAACTGGCAAAAAGTTTATGTCAATAAAACATTATTATGAGCAGAGTTGTTACAGGCGAGCTCGCCTGTTTTTCGCCTGTTTGTTAATATAAATTTACCATATATTTGAAATGACAAAAACTCTTTTGTACCTTATTCTACATATCTTCACCTTTTAAACAATTGCCGTTTGAAATTTTTTGGTTGAGTTTTAGCGGAGTTATGATTTTTTAAGTGTTCGCCTGTACGGATTATTTAATTTTCGCCTGTTTTTCTGACAGGCGAACACTTAAAAAATCATAACTCAGCTAAAACTCAACCAAAAAATTTCAAACGACGTTTGTTTTAAAGGTGAAGATATGTAGAATAAGGTACAAAAGAATTTTTGTCATTTCAAATATTTGTTTTCCTCAGACTTTACTGTAAATTCAAAACAGGCAAACTCGTCTATAACAACTCTGATTATGAGTCCAAAAAAGAAAAATTGATAAGACTCAAAAAACTTTTTATAACAATTATAAAACGTTTATGACAAATATAAAAGTGCATGAAAATAAATCAAATTTAAGCATTTATTGCCAAAGTTTTGGATATTTGTTTAAACAATCTGATTCTAAAATTTCATTTATGTTTATTCAAACTTATTTTTGTCTATAAAGTGATTCTGAGAAATTTCTATTAAAAACAGTTGTTATTGCTTTCGTATTGAATATTTTGATACATTTTGCAAATAACTGAATAAAAGATAATTGGCACTGATAGTTTAAAATAATTTTCAAAATGAGAACTCGAATTTTGATTTAAAAGAAATATTAAGAAAAGTTTTTGTTATTAAAAAATAGAATAAGATTTAGAAATGTATAAAATTATTATAAAATCAAAAATTCAGATCTTGAAACTTAAGTCTCTTCAATTATTACTTCAATGACATTTTTTTTGAATTGTTTCTTAAATCACACATTTTTAACCTGTTTTATTCCAATTATATTTTTTTTTTCCAAAATTATCTCATATGAAAAGTTTTTTTCATCCTAAAAATTTTTTTGCATTTAATTCCATCAATTTTTTTTAAATATTGTTAAGTGTTTAACACAATTCAGAGAGAGAAGAGAAGAAAAAAATATCTCTATCTTTCTATCTTTCACGCCCTTTTTGCCTCTTTTATTTCCCATCATCGTCATCATCACTAAGGAACATCCTATCCGAGAGTTGTTGAGCATCACACACAAAAAAATATATATTCTATCTGCACATGTATTTATACACACAAAAAAAAACTGGTATAATCTCTTGCCAACCATTGAGAAGGCACCACATCCAAACAACAATATTATCACTTTATTCTCTCCCAAGAGATATTACTTATGCTTATTTGCTGAGTTCTCATGATAGCAGTCACTGAATACTGTTGGCTCTGGAAGTCAACTTTCCTCGCTTATATGTATATTTACAGTGCTCTTCCTCAGCTGCAGCATCCTTCATACGACGACTATACACGCCCTTTAAGCTCCTCCCCGATTTTTTTTTCTTTTCTCCTCTCTGTATGTATATTCATCCCTATGACTCTTCAGTACAAACACATTTATCCAATTTTTTTGTATTGATGATAAAATTCTTTCTATTTGGTATAAAGGCAGATGAGATTTTTTTTCAGCACACATACACACAATAATATAGAGAGATGAGAGCAGAGTAATATAGGGGTAGGGGTAGATACACAAGAAGAATTTTTTTGCCCCTTCTGGTGCCTTCTTCTCTTCTCTCTCTCTCTTTTTTGCTGTGACAATGGGAATATCAAAACAATTTTTTAGTTTGTTAAAATCCTGCAGACAGACAACAGATATAATATCTAAAATAATTTCTATTTTCGTCCGTGATTTTATTTTTTCGTGAGTGAAAATAATTAAGAAAGAAATAAATTTTTGAAGAATTTCGTGTGTGATGTAATTAACAAAAATTGTGTGTATATGGAATAATTAGTAAAATAAAGTGAATGCAACAATTTATTTAATGGGAATAAATTGATAAAAAAATAAGATTAAAATATTCATGATGTTTTTTAAGTGAATGAAAAATAAAAGTCAATAAATTAACTTTTGTGCAAAAATAATAAAAAAAAGACTTGAGTTATACAATAGTGAAATTATGTTTGATTACGGATTAATGATGCCAGGTAAAGGCCAATGTGTTGAATGAATATTTATAAGAAAAATGCAAAAAAGGGTTTAGTAAATAACTAAAAGATTTAAATATCAAGAAACAACAATCATTGCATGTGCGAAGTGTGCAGAACTAATTTCTTTTTCAACCTTCGTCGTCAACCGATATGAAATTTAAATTTATTTTTTTTTGGGGTAGAGGAGATTCGGCATGTTGCAGAAGGAAGCAAAAAAAGATTAATTTGACAATGGGTGCGAGAGAGAGAGAGAAAGTGAAGGGTGAAAAAATATTCAGATTTCTTGAATTTTCACCTCTCATTCTTATGAATAAACATCATTATAATCAAATTAATTTCTTGTTGTTGATGTTGTTTTGTTAATACATTGTTGAGCATACTTTTGGGCTGAGAAAAAGAGTTTTGTAATGTAAGCCTAAAAGCGTGCGATTTTATTGATGCTAACAAAGTCAAAATTTGACTGTTGTTGTTTGTGACTTTTTTGTGGATTCAAATATTTTGAATGATTTGAATAAAGAAGTGAAGGAAATTTAAGCTGTGCAAAATTTAGAAAAAAGGGATTTAAAAATTTGTTTTAGTGATAATGTTTAAGTGCAATTTGAGTTATGGAATTTTTTTAAAAGACGATTAGAGAAAATTTTCAGTTAAAAAGGTCTTAAATTAAAACTTTTGATTAAAGAATTTTAAGCGAAATTTAACGAAACTCAATGAATGATGAAAAAAGTTTTAATTTATGACCATTCAATCGAGTAGAATTGATGGAATTATCAACTTTTCTAAAACTTCAACTTTATTTTTAAGAACTTTTTTTAAATCTAAAATTCCAATTTCTCTATGATAAGAAAATTTTTCGTTGAAAGTTTTTAACAATTTTTTAAAAGTCATTTTATTCAGCTACAGCTAGATTAACAATACAAAAAAAAAAACAAAAAAATTTCATTAAAAAATTTAAAACAGTATTTCCATCACACACTCTATAAATTAAAAAAAGAAAAAACTGCTTAAACATGCTGAAATTAAACAATTTAAATAAAAAATTTCATTTTATAACACATAAAATGTCATAGATAGTTATCTACTTTGTAATACTTATTTTAATTTATTTCATTAAAGATAAATTTAATATAAAAATAAACAAACAAGCAACGGATATTTAAATAATTTCACTTCTATAAAATAATTTTATACTTAGATAAAAGACTATAGTTATCTGCGAAAATAGCCTTATGATGATTCATAATTATGATGTGATGAGAATAAAAAATATTCTAAATGTTTCAAACGAAAACGGAAAAGTTTTATCAACCACAGTTAGTGATAATTTAAAAATTAAAAATTATGTTTGTGGTTGCACAAATTGTCATTAATGAAAACTTGCTAAAACATGTTTATTTTTGTGCAAAATGAGAAAATTAAAGTGAATATGACAAATAAAATGAAATATGTGATTTCAAAGTAAAAACTACTTCAGCATCATAAAAATTTCACTTCCTTTGCATTAAATTCTCCAATTTCCTAGCATAACAAAAACAACAACAAATTTCTCGTCAAAATACACTTACTGCAAGTTCCGAAATCGATGGTAAAACTAGATAAAAATTTTATTTTATCTTCCTGCACAAAAAGATCCTCTTGCTTTCTTTTTTTATTTTCCTACCTGTCATAAAAGTCCAAACAAAAGCAAATGAAATTGAGATTTTTTTCGCTCATTCTTCTTTGTGGTTTTTGTGTGAAAATCTCTTGAAAAGATGTTTTTTGTCTTTTCAATCTAATTGAGCTGTTATCTTATCTGGTTTAAGTATGGGTTGTTAAAAATGATGGCGATCATCTTCTATTTGTTATTTTCAAATGTGTGAGGGAATTATCAGTAACATATAAGAGGATTTAAATGAAAAAAAAAAATTAAAATTGAAATTATTTTTTGGTTTCTTATAGGAAGCAGTGGAGAAGAATCAGATTCATCGCGTGGAATTCCATCAAGTTTAGATATACCGCGAGCTCTTCAAGTTATTCCACTTAGTCCTAGTGATTTATATTATAAAAAAGACAACAGTGATAAAAGAGTAAGTTTGAAAATATTATAATGAATTTTTCTATTTTTATCAATAACGGTCAATTTAAAACTTTTAAAAATTAACGGTCAAATCGAATTTAAATTTAAAAAATTAAGTGAAAAACGTTAATTTTTGAAAACAGCAGTTTGTAAAACATTTTTAAATATTTAAAACTTTATTATGGTCTTTTAAAAATAACCAACAAAATATTTTGAAAATTTCATGTATAAAGACTTTTTGTAATTTAAAATTTTCAAATTAATTTTATCGTTAATTTTTAATTATTTTATAAATTTAATTTAAAATTTTTTCAAACGTTCAGCTGCTCATTATTTTATTTTTATTCAATTGTTCTGTTTAAAAAAATCTCTTTTCAATTCAACAGCTCACAAGCGAATATTTACTGGAAGAAATGTCGCGATTTCTGCACGATCAAACAAAAAACTTAGAAATACGCAACGGTGCTGTGTTTGCGAAAGCAAAAATCAACAAGGGAACGAAATTTGGGCCATTCATAGCAAAGTTTACGGATAAGCCACTTGATCGACGCTTTGCATGGGAGGTGAGTTGCACAATGACAAAATCTTTTTTTATTGTTTCACTCAATGAAATGGCATTAAAGTCAGCGTGTGTCCTCTTTAAAAAATATTCTATGATAAATTAACATCTCGTGCCAGTCACAGTCATCTATTGTTGTAATTAGACTTTTATTACATAAAATTTTTAAAAACAATTTAGCACATCCATCATTTTGAGTTCTCTTGCTTATTGTTTGATGACATAGATCAGAAAGAGCAAGCAAAAAAAAGTAAAAATCAGCCACCATAACAAATAAAAACGTGATGATTGTTCAACATACAGCATACAATTGTGTTTTAGAAATGGAAAAATGTTGTTTGATTGTGTGTTCTTTCACGCAATATGCTTAGAATTTTTTGTTCATTTTTGAGGGTAAAACTGAAAACCGCACCACGTACGAAGGAGTTTATGGTCATAAATGTGTGCTAATAACTGATGTCAATAATCCCCTCATATTGTGCTTTATCTCTTCTGTAAACTTCAAATGCAATTTAACTGCAAACTTCTAATCTTTCACACTGATAGTGTATGGCTAGAAGACTAATAGATAAAGCAAACATGCAGGCAAAGAAAAATGTTGCAATATTTCATTTTGCGCCAAATTGAGTCAATACAAAGAATAGTACAATATTGGCATCTTGTGAAGCTGCAAATGAGCATATCAGACATATGAAATCTGATGAACAGAACACACAAAATAAAAGTAAAATTCGACCAGGAAGAGAAAATAAAAATTTCTCTAAAATTCATTTTAATCCTTTAACAATGAGAAAGATTGAGCGACTAAAGGAGGACTCAACAGACTAGAGAGTGAAGGGACAAAGATGACATAGATGATGATGGAAAAAAAGAAGTAGAAAGTTGATTAAATTTCACACACACATGATTTTGGCAGGGAAGTCTCTCTTTGAATAAGATTTCGATGGATTTCAGGGAAAAGAGGAAATTGCAAAAAGGAAGTGAATTTAAAGGGAAAGATTAAGAAATTGAATTATTATTGTCAAAGAGGTGTGATTTCGTTGAAATTTAACTTGACAAAGATTTTTTCAAAAACACACGGATTTTTTTTAAAATTTTTGAAATGATAAAATTTTTCTAATTTTTGTTAGTTTTTTCAAAAACTGACAAATTTTTGAATGAAAAAATAAAACTTAGAAAATTAACGAATTTTTCGAATAATAAAATTTTTCAAAAATTTACTTCAAGTTTGAAAATATACAAAAATCAAAATTTCTATCTTTTGTTGTGATTTAAATTTTGAAAATACGTTAATATGGAAAAGTCATGAATTGATTAAAACAGCAGTAAAATAGAGCAAATATAGAATAAATTACCCCTATAAAATTGAATTACATCTCACTGACAAACGTAGAGAGAAAAAAATCTATTCATGTTTAGGGCTTCCGAAAATGAAATCATATTGTACCTAACTCATGTACACACAACATATATAATCACTCATGCCAAATGTTTCAATATTCAATTAATATCCGAGTGATTATGACATCTCAATTTTCTTATTATTTATTTTCCAACATACATATATCACACACTTTATCTTTTCTCTTTTTTGAGCTCAAATTCAGGTAGCTGAAGTGCAAATAAGTATCAATAGTCAAAAGCAAATAAGCCAGTAAAAGTTTCAAATTTTTCAAACACTTTTCTTGAGTGTAAAAACACTCAAATATTTTTATATATTCCCCTATTTCTGGTGTAAGACAAACTACACTCCTTGCCTTGCCCAGGTGTAAATAAACCATAGATAATTTTCCTCATTGGATGTGTATTTGATTGACATCAGTTATGAATGCATAAAAGGGGTTGTTGCCGAAAGAAAAAATAGAGAAAAGAGTTAGATGCAATCAGCAGCACACAAAAGAAATGTAATTGAAAAAAAAATAGAGAAAGACAAAAAAATAAGGGATCGTCTGAGTCGATTACCTGGTCGATTTGCGTTCATTAACTGTCGGAAAGTTTGTTCTTTATTCATTGCAAGGATTCATTAGGCTTGCTGAGGATTTTAACACTTAATGATGCTACCCGAGGTCTTATCTTCTTTTGGCTTGACATTTGACAGCATTTTAAGTCATTTATCTTAAAAAGGATTGATATAGAAGATTGATGATGTCCAATGACAACTCAATTTAAACATTTCAAAGATATTGCACAATAGTAATTATAGTTTTTCTCATATGATAGATAAATAGATAGAAAACGGAAATTAAATTCGAAATAGATAATTGTTGTTTGTAGGAGGACTAAAACAATCAATCACTTTTGTAGTTTCTTAAGAAATTTGAGAAAATTTGAAATTAAAGTAGAAATTTCCAAAATAACGATTTTTTAAAATTTGAATTTTTAACAGTTTTGTTTTGAAATATTTACAAATTTCACCAAATTTTTTTTTTAATTTCGCAATAATCAATTTTGCAAATCAGAAGAAAATTAATTTTAGATTTTAAATTTAACGGCCTCTAGAAATTTAAATTTTTATAACGATTTTTTGCAAAATTTCTAAAATTCAACCCTTATAATCAAAATAAAAATCAAAAGAAAACTGATTAAAAATCCATAAATCACCCAAAAAATACAATCTCTTCAAGATTTCACGCTAAATGAATTTCTCTTTTAAAAATTGCTCACACTTTCCTTAAATCGTAAGAAGCAAGAGATAAGTAAGTAAGAAAATTAAAAAATTTTAATAGTGCGTAAAAATCTTCTCTATGTTCATTCAATTTCTAACTTACTTATAGAACACAAATAATTTCCCTTCCTTTCAGCATCCTATTCAATTACAATTTTTTCTATCTGCTTCTGTTAAATGTGTGAACTCTATTGAATATTTGAGAAGTTTTTTTTGAAAAGGAAGAAAGAGAGTGAAAATATCATCAGAATTTCATCCTTAATCTCTTTATTGTTGAAAAATTTCTATTTTTTGTCCAGGTATTTCACTCGATATTCCACACCATAAAATTAGATTGTGAAAAAAATTCTTCTTTATTTTTTGCGTGAATTTTGACTTTTGATGATTTTTATCAACACTTTCATTATCTTTTTTCTTACTAAAATTTTTTTGATTGACATGATCGAAGAATTCAAAAGAATAAATTTTTCTATGGACATGCACATTGATTAAAGGCGAGATAAAGAGAGTAAAAAAAGAAAGAACATCAAAAGAAATGCGTAATCTCGTCACATGACAATTTACCACGTAGAGAATTTTTATGTCTTCTTTATTGCTGTCATCCGTAAAATATTTGAGGATATTTGAAATTGACACGTTTGTTATCCTTCATGCATGTACACAAATTTTTCCTACTATTGTCTCACTCATCTTTCGATGTTCTTGTTGCTATTGTTAAACTATCGAGAGAACATGACATTAAAATGCAGTTCATTGATTAACATTTACGTGAAATAGAGAGAAGGAAGAGGGATGGACACAAAAGAGAATTTATAAAAAGAAATTCTTTTTACCAAGGGTCAACTCAGTTCTCTTTGTTGAAATTTAATTACTACTTTTAACTTACTGTTATTTATGGGATTTTAATAGTGTAAATGAAACTTCTTCTGCTTGTTATTTTATTATTTCTTTTTCAGAGTCTGGAAATAAGCAAAATTTAATGTTAAAATACAATTTTAATAAACATTTTGTCATCATCAAAATATTATAAGATCGAATCTTGTTGTTTTTGAAGATTTTTTTAGCATAAAATTTATGAAATCAAATGCGAGTATATTTTTTTAATGGTTACTTATTAAGATTATAAGAAAAATTTTTTTGATTATTTACATGATGAAATGAAATGCGAGGTCAGTTCCTTTACCAAGAGTTTAAAAATTTCCAAATTTCATTTTCCAAACATTGCTCAATTCTAAACGAGGTCAAAAATATTCGCTATTTAAAGAGTTTTTTCCCACCATCAAAAAACTTTTTTTTGCCTTTCGAGTGGACTTTTTTATGTAAATCACTTGAGGACTAAAAAATTAACTTTCTGACATGTTTGATTGACAGCATTGTGGTATTTTTCTTGATGATACTTACAATTCCAATATAATTACACAAATTTAAAATTCAAGTCAATACAAATTCGAATTCAATCCCCTTTTGAAAAATGCAATAAATTATTCAATCCTGTAAAAATCACTCATTAAAAAAATTTAAAGTCAAATGTTTGAGAGGGTGAAAAAAAATGTCGATGTTTGACTGCTCATTTATTGAAATCTCTTTTAAAAATATTGTTGTTGTTTTTCAACCCACTTTCAAGTGGTTAAACGTTTTCCCACTCAATGCTAAATACTGCAAATAAAAACATATCTGCTTGAGAGTGAAGTCGTATGGAAAATTTTTTATACTTTTTGAAGTAAAATGAGATGAATTGCTAACTTTTGATGTGATTATGTAAAGAAAATGCTTTTTTAATGACATTATGATTATTTCGAGTGGAATTAAATAAGAATTCTTTTTGTATTATGCAGCTGACTTGATTTTTCATCTCCTGTTTTTAGCTGTTTATTAAAAGATTCTTTTTTAACAGTTTTTTTTAATTTAAATTTTTATAAAACAAGTTTAAACTATTGAATTTTGAAAAATTTAAGAAATTGAATGAAATTTCCATTACTGTATTTGATGAATATTTAAAAAAAGATTTAAATTTCTATAGAATATATTTTTAATTTTAACGGTTTTATAAAATTTAAAATCATAATTTAATGGTAATGAAAAAAACTCTTTAAATCACACAGAAAACTCATAAAATCTTCATTCTCTATGAAAAACCATGAAAATAAAATTTATTAAATCCCATAAATTAACTTCCAAAAATTTTCTGTTGTAAAATGTGTTTGTATGTTTCACAATAATTATAAATAATTTCTGGTCAGAACGAAACATTTAAAAAAGGCGAGAGAGAAAAATTATTAATTTCAAACAAATGTCACTAAGTTAGCCATCATCATAGAAAGGGAAAAATACATCAATTGTGAGTATGGATAATGCAACCGCTCACACTATTTCGTCACACTTCTGTTAAGATTTAAAATGAGATAAAAACACATTTTTGTTTTGACTTCCTCTCTCAAGAGCCCTTAATTAAAAATATTTGTACGAGATAAGAGCGAGAATTGAAATCCAACTGTGTGTTTATTATATATTGTGATTTTTTCGCTACTTAACTCACAGGATAATGCGCGTCATGCTGATTTTATACAGTTTTCATAATTAAAAATTCTCAAAGTGTACTCAACACTTGTGTGTGTGATAATTTTCAATTGTTCATTAACTAAAAATCTGTTTTGTGATAATTAAATGTTTTATTGCTCAGAAAATTTGAAATTTCCTTTCTTCCTTCACACCAAGCACTAGCAGCATAAGCAGATGATGACGAACTTATTGATGCATGACAGATTGAGCTTCCTCGTGTTTACCCTCTTGTTAATTGGTAAAATTACTTGACGGGTGTAATTAGGAAAATTATTTCAAATGAATTTATTATCTCAATTGACTCTACTGAAGGAAAAGTCAAGAAAAAAATCTCATAAATTTTGCTGTCATTTGCAGACAGAAAAAAACTTTTTTTGATGATTTATCTAAAGGAAAAGTTTTTTTTTGCGCACTCTGGTTGGAATATTTTCTAGGAATTGTTTGGATATTACGTAAATTATTTTCTTTTTTTAAAATGTTCAACAAAGAGTTTAATAAAACTTAATTTTTAAAAATTTTGTTATAAATTTAAATTTTAAAAACCGTTTGATTTTGAATTTTTAAATAAATCATGTAAAAACATGAAAGGTAGTCGTAATATCCAAAACAACCCTCTATTCGTGAAATTTAATAAAAGTGTTCATAAGTCAAGTATGAAGTAAAGCGTAGTGAAGCATCTTAGAAGCAACATCTGTTCCAAAGTGGTCAGAAATTATCAATTCGTTTCCTTCGTTTTTGTGGATGTAAAGCAATAAAATTGTATTTTTTTTTCGTTATGCTTGGTTGCCTTGTGGTGCAATAGTATACTTACAAGTATCCAACGGTGTGTCCTTATTTTTATTACCTTAAATCGTGTAAATACATTTAATCCTCGCATACAATGACTTCTATCACTTTGGAAAATTATTTATCTTTTTTTGAGAGATGAGGACATACAGTTGGATTGATCTTCTGTAATATTTTTTTCTTTTTTGTTTAAAGTGTTTATTGTATGAAGCACGTTTCAGTGAAGACTCAAAAGAGAAGAAGAATTGTTTTGTAGAATTTCAGTTAATCTTTCTCGTCTCTTTTTTTGCTTACTCGGTCGGGTATCTCAATCTTCACTTGAATTTCATTCATTCTATGTGATTTGGTTTCTAAATAGTCTTTAAAGAAAAAATAAATTCATGGTGTTGATGAGAAAAGTTCTCTTTTTTATTGTTATAAATTATCGAGAAAAAAAGATAGAGAAATTTACATAACTTTAAAAATAGAAAATTTACATTCAATTAGACACAATAAATCAAAGAATTTCATAACGCAAATTATTTTCAGATCAATGAAAAAAACCTTTTTGTTTTCTTCCTCACATGGTATTGGAATATTGCAAGCTAATTTTACATAACGGAACATCAAAGAAGCGCATTTTTATAAAGATTGTCATTTTTTGAAATAACGGTCAAATAAGAATTAAAAAAAAATATTAGATTTTAAAATTTTGTTGAAAAACTTATTTGGGAAATTTAAGAAATTTTATGTTTCAAATCTAAAAGTCTGAAGAATTATCAAAGATTAAAACTGTATATATTAAGAAAATTTATTGGTTTTTCAAAATAACGGTCAAATATCTGCAAAGATTTTAAATTTAAAAAATCCGTTAAAATTAAAACCGTTTTTAATCATTAAAATTGTTCAAAATTTTAAAACTTTTTTTTTCAAACATTTAATGAGACAAAATGTCATAAAAATTCTTCTCCCTATTCCAAATAAAAGCTAATAATAAAAAAATTCACACATAATTTCACATAAAACATTTTCCTTCCCGAAAATCTAAAAGTCGAAAAGAGAGAAAAGATTGAAAACATATTTTTGCAATCATTGTAAATTTAGCAGATTACACATTATTGAAAATGTGAGTCGTGTGTTTGTGCATATTACACATATAATAATATAATATAAATGTTGTTCACTCTCTCTCAATTACATTGCATAATTTTCATTCTTCTTTCTCACTCACATAAAGAATTGTATGAGGGAGGAAAATTGGTTGTTTGGGAAATTGATAATTAAACTGTATATGAGGGAGGAAGAAGTAAAAACCATCTTTGTGTAGAAAATATCCTTAAGCAAAACAAGTTAAGAGGGTTACATCATATTTAAGGCTAAGGAGAAAATAATAATAACAAATTTATGTTTATTTTATTACGGTGATCATTTTTCTTACTACTACTTATAAAATGCCTGCATTTGAAGAGGGGTTACATGGAAGGGTCAAGTGAGTGTCTTTGACTCACCGATATGTCATGCTTGCATCTAAGATGATAAATTGAATTATCCGTGATTTTTCTTGTAATACATTTATTGCAAACTATTTTTACTTTTTTCTTCTGCTTCTTCTTATTCACTGCCAGATGGACTTAAATAATTTTATTGTTATTGATATCATAAATTACATGGTCAAATGTTGGCAATTGGACAGTTTAGTGGAGAAGTGGCTGCATTTTATTGATTTTAAGAATAGAATGATAAGGGAGAGGTTTTTCTATATTTTGTGCGATGGCGGAGGAATTTCTTGTTTTTTTTTTGGGGGTGGATACTTATTATTTTTATATTATTGGGGATAGAAATTGAAGATGAAGGAAAAAATTTTTTGTTTCAATATTTAAAAATGATTTTTAAAAATAACAAGAAAAAAAAGCTTTTTAAAAATTTATAGAAAATGTTTTTTGATATTTGGGTAAAAATTATTAATTTCCTAAAATTTCTAAAAAAACTTTAATGAAAAAAATGAATTTTTTTTAATTGTTATCATAAAACTTTCTCAATAATGAAGAATTGCACAGAATTTTCTAATATAGAATTTTTAAATATATTTTTCTAAAATTTTAAAGATTTTAATCAAGGGTTGAAAATATAAAAATTACTCAAAAATACCAAAATACAATAAAAATTATCTTTCTTTCACTTTCTTTAATTGTAGAATTTTTCAAAAAGGAAACAAAAAAATTAAGTTTTTAATTTCAAAAGTTTAGTTTAATGATTTTACAACAATTGCACAATTTTATATTTCACAATCATATCTAGTAAAAAAATATTTTTTTTTCCCTAAAGAGACACTCACTCATACAGATATGATACAAATTTAAGCACAAATACATTGACAATAAAAGAGAAAACGTATAACAAAAGAGGGGAAAAGAATAAACTCGTATAAATGAAGCTTCTCTTTGTGCAACGTACCAGATTGTTTATCTGTATTTGAATTTTATTTTTCCGTTATTGTCTATGTCATTTGATTGTGTATCTTTATGATTTATAGTTGAATGAATAAATAATTTTTAAAATATGTTTTTGATAAAAAGGTCAAAGTCAAAAAAACTTCTAAAATTTTCTCAAGGATTTTCAATAAAAAAATCTTCATAGAATTTCAAATTTTCATGACTGTTTGGTAATATTTTAATTGTTTATTTATCATGACTTCATTTCTTATAAATTTTTCAAACTTTCAATGCCAATAGCTGAATTATTTTTATGTTTTATCAAAATGCAATAAAAATTATAATTATTTTTAATCTTTTTACAGATAATAGCATCACCAAGTTTAAAAGGATGGTATGATGCATCAACAGAAACATCAAATTGGATGAAAAATATCAGAAGCTCAGAAGATAACAAAAATATAAATATTCAACATATTTTTATTAATGGTCAAGTGAGTTCACAAAATTATGAATTTTCTTTAAAATTTCAAATTTTTAAATAAAAATTTATTTTTTAATAGATTTGGTATGAAGCAATATGTGATATATCACAAGATACTGAATTATTATTAGGACCAAAAGTTCCTTTATTAATCAATGATATGAGAAGTGAAAATGATGATCGTTCAGGCTCTGGTAAGTCAAAATAAAATAAAGATAAATTGTTTTTTTCTTAATTAAATTGTATGAGAAAGAAAATTGACTTTCTCTTTAATATAAATAAACGGTTAAAAAAAGAAGCGACATTTGAAATTAAATAATAACCTTGATGACTAGTATTACCCCTATGAATACATAGAGAAAGAATTATGATATGTAGGCAGAGAATGAAATTATTTAACAATAGAAAATGTTAATCCCTCATGTACATGATTCTTTGTTATGAATAAAAGTCAAACTGACTGAAACTGTTGAGCAATAGGCAGTTCATGATAACAAATGATCATTGTAGAATTAAGATCTCAAAACCATCATAATGAGAGACAGATGCAATATTTCACGCTCCTCTTTTGTGAAAGGTCCAATCTTTATGATAATCATCAAAAAAATAAAGCATAAATTGCTCGCTGTTTTTCTTTTGTTGAGCCTCATGCCTCATTAATACATATACACACAAATTCATGCGAGTGTCGGGGTAGAGAGATTAACTGACTGTGATATGATTGAAAAGTGTGTATGAAAATATTTGTTTATGCAAAGTTTCGTTGTTATGTTTCATTATCTGATAATTTTTTTCTTTCTCTCTCACTCACTCTTCAATTTCACACAGTTTATCGTAAGTAAGCACTCTCCTCACAGGAGAAGTATAATGGAAGGCAATTATTCGTTACGATGGATTAAATGAAGTGTGGTTTTGATTTTTTATTATTATTATTATGATTTCAATGAGAGAGCATTGCTGGAAACGTAATTAAGTTATATATTGCGCGCTGCTATAGAGAATGAAAGAGTAAACGAGAGTGAGCCTTATCTATAATGAAAATTTATGAATTTCATTTTGATTTTAATAGTGCTTCTTTTTTCGCTTCATTTTTATATTTTGCTCTGATTTTTGTGTGTGAAAGTATTGAGGATTAAAAAGTTATAAAATTGTTAAATCTTGAGAATTATAATCACTTGGTTCTTGTTTTTAGCTTCATTTTATTGAGTTATTGACTTTAAGAATTGGTTTGAAGCTTATGATGATCTGTTAAACAGTTGAAAATTTAGAAATTTTGTTTTTTTGAAAAATTTGTAAACAAAAACAAAAGAAATTTATTGTTTACAAAATTGTTATTGTTTAAAAAATAAACCTATTTTCCGTTATTTTTAAAAATTTATTATTACTCAATTTTAAGCATTTTATTTTAATTTTTCTTTCAATAACTTAAAGAGTTGAATCTTTTAATATTGAAAATATTCAAAACAGTCAATTTGTTGCTTTTAAAACTGAAATTCATTAACATAAAATTTCAATATGAATTTGAGATTATTTTAATTTGATTTTAATCTTCATCTTTATTAATACTCAAAGATTCAAACAAAACATATTAATATAAAACTGACAAGCTGCAACAGAAGCAAAAAAAAATATAAAAAGAGTCAAAAAAAGTGATGGTTGACATTGATACATTATGAACACTTTCACCCATGCTCATGGGAACAAACAACAAGATGCAATGCACAATTTGACAACTAAATTAGGGTTTGATAGTGACGATGATGATGATGATTTTATTAAATGCGGACAATGAGCATCAACACGTTCTTCTCCCTTCGCATGTTTTCATTGTTTGCTTTTAAATGTGATAAATTGAGCAAATATGAGGGATGACTTTTGTCGCTTGCATCACATCTATTATTTGTGCACACTCATATGCTGCAACTGAAACCGCTTGCCATTTTTTCTTTTGTCTCTTCTATACATACATTGTATAAAATGCCATATCATTGCATTCTGATGTTAATCTAATGCAGCTAACTCACTGAAATGGAATAAATAGCGGTCGATTAATGACTTTTTTGCTCAGATGCATGTTTTTTTGTCAATTTTTTGCTTCAACAAATTATCAGTGTCGGCTCACAAACTAATTGAGCATGACAATTTTTTGTGATGATTTTTGGGATGGCACGCACAACATTTTTTTATTACTGCACAATTTATGTTAGTGAGGATTTTTTTATGAGAATAATTTAATTTGTCATGAAGCATTAAGTGAAAAATTGGCAAAAAACTGATGGGTGAGAATTGTAGCATAAAAAATGTTATTTTTTTTTGTATTTGAAGGAACATTTATGATGTTGTTTGATATTGATAAATTAATTGATTTTATTTGAATATTCGAGGGGCAAATAGGAAATTTGTGATATGGAAGAGTTAAAAATAAATGACTTACTGTTAGAAATATAAAATTTAAAATTAACGTTTTTTGATTTTTTTTTTTACAAAAATTTGAATTTCTTTTATTTTTTTACAAACATTTTGAAAATGTTTTTTTTACAAAATGTTTTCTTTATTTATAAATTAAACTATTTGCTATATTTCTTTAAAATTGACTCAAATTTTCATTAAAACCTAAAAACTTTAAAATATTCCAAGTCTCAATAATATTAATCCATATTTCTCTTTAACAACATGAATAAATATGAAGATAAATGTAAATTAAATATTACAAAATGAAAGTCAATAAAAATTTATCAATGAATGAGAGCAAAAAGAAAATTTTACATGAATAAAAGTATTCTTTTATCAGTTCAATTCAATAAAAATAAAGTTCACATAAATCTCTTTTCCCACGCACTTTTTTTCTTTTAATAATTATTGCGTGATAAAAGATAAATTGAATTGACTTCAATTTCGAATTGTATAAACAATAAAGCACAATGAGAATAAAAAAGAAAGAAGGAGGAGGACAAGGGCACGTGTAAATTGTAAAAGAAAGTAAAAACGTGCACATAGGGGTTCAATAATGATAAATGTTTGCCATATACACATTTACATGTGTCATATGAGTAAAAAATCTTTTATGTCATCAATATCATCCATGACTACTTAAAAAGTAGCCAATTTTGCATGCTCCAATTTATTTTATAAAAATAAAAAATGACATTGAAAAATTATTTACAATTACGAGAGAAATTCAGTTAAAAAAAACGTTCACTCTCAAAAATAACTGTGGCAGGTGCATTCAATTAACCTTTTATTCATGAAAATAACAAAAAAAATCACAAGGAACCTACGCAGTTATGTGTTGAGGCATATTGAGTTCAAATGCATACATTTTGACCTGAAATGAAAAATGAAAAACATAAAAAAATTGAATGCACGCAATCACTGATCATGGTAGAATGATAAAGGGATAAAATGTAAATTTTACATAGAATTGAAAAAATCCGTTGAAATATATTGCATGTATTTCTATTTGACTCTTCAATCGCCTTTCAACCTTCGACTTGTGCCTACCACCCACACTGAAATTGTTTTTCTTTCTGTGTTTCATAAAGTTATCACGAAGCGCATCATGTCATGCAAAAGTGCATGAAATATTTTCATGTTGACTTTATTGACGTGCTGTTGAGAATGCGATTATAAATTTATGGCTTGTACGTGGAAGATTCTGTTAAAGATGCATCTCTTTTTTGGACGAATAATTCACCACACCTGTCAGACAACAGACAACATACAAAAAGAAGCAAAAAAAATTCTCTTCACACAACAGCTCGTCTCGCATGACGAAATTTTTTTAAAGCAGCAATAACGTCTTATGGTCAAATGACTCACATAAAGTCGGCCCATCTGTTGCTGACTTATGTGACTTTACTTTTTAAACAGCAAAAGCAGCTAAATAGGAGATTTCATAAGTCACATTATAAATTCAATTGCACTTTTTTTCTTCTTTTAATTCCATATGACGCTCTTTTTCATGTAACTGTTACGATTGAGTAAGTTTTTCTCAAGCTATTCTCACAATATGGTCAAATATGTGACTTATGAGAAATGTTGAAGGAGTCATTTAGATGCAAATTAATAATTATTAAGCAAAAAGGACTATGCATTTTGTTATGGGTGGAAGATTCTGAAGATTTTGATGTGCAATATGTTTCTTGATCGTGGGAAAAAGAAATGAAAGAGTTGAAGGAAGTTTTTATATCGAAGGACGCTAAGAATGTTTTAGTTTTAAAAATTCATTGAAGCATAAAATATTATAAATTATTTTGGTTATTATTGAAGGAATTTATGAATTAAAGTTTAAAAACTTGATATTAACACAAAATTTTCTTTAATTTTCGTTTATGAATTCAAAAGCTGAGTAATTTCAACAGTATATTTTTAAAATTGTTGTATTACTTATATTTTTAACCTAATCAAATATTATTTATTAAAATACAATAAAGTTCTGCTAAATTTTCGTTAAATTGCCAAATAAAATTTTATTTTTATGTTATTGTTTACATTTAAATTTCTTTTGTTTTGATTTCTTTATTTACATTTAAAAAAATCAAAACAATTTGAAGAATTTAAAATTTTATTTTCGAAATTGTCATTTTTAAGAGTATTTAAGTTGTGAAACAATGTATTCAACATGTTTTACATTCTATCTTAATATTTTATGAACCAAAGGCTTTCTTTTATAGTAAAATATAAAACTTTCAAGCTTCATTTAATTTAAAAAAATTTTTAATACAATTCCAATGCTAGAAATAAATAAATTCATTAAGTCATCATCATTTCAATAATAATTTTCATTAGAAATTTTTTTCATTTGTCATTTATTGTGTTGAATCAATTATTTACTGCTGCTTTACTGACAATCAAGAATTATAATAAATAATTGAAATCAATCAATTTTCACTTGAAATTTTTCTATCTCTCATTTAATGCGTTCATACATATTCGAAGGAAATCAAGTCGATTATTTATTTATAGGTGCGATTTGTCAATCACACGTTTATGTATCGAGAAAAATCGAAAATTAACACATTAAATGTCAATTAGTCCATTGTTCTATTGAGTGAGAATAGAAAAGAAAAATGCATTGCTGACGTGATCCTCGGCAATATTACTTTCATCATCAAATCATGCGATTTGATTGTGTGTTTATTTAAAGCGACCCGAGTGCCTTTTTTCCTTTCTTTCCTTTTATGTGTATATGTATGCGCACCATAAATATTGAAAATCGGTGTAAAAAGCAAATAAATTGCTTGATTATTGAAGGCTAAAGCTCAGGCCCGCGCGCGGCATTATTATATTATTATTAATGTGACTTTTTGCCATCGCATGTAGCTGACCATCGTGATAGTTTACTTTTTTTGTGTCGTTGTATGTATTATCAGTTATTTATGACTCGATATTCATTCTCCTCCATCCACCTGTGCTTTAATACATACAAATATAAAAAACCATATCCGAAGGGTTGCATGTGCTCTATGTGAATATTTAGCAACAACAACAACAGGATCTTCACATGTTTGACCGCTACCCCTACGTCACATATAAAAAAATTACCATGTCATTTCTCGAAGCTCACAATTGAATTAAGTGCTTCAAGTGTATCCTCGTTGCTTACACATATATACACAAATATACAATAGATAGCTGACTGACCAAGTGGAGGGGTTGAAAATGTTTGTTAGACTTTTGAATGTCCCTATATTTTTCCATACATCACATTGATATATTGTGCGACAATTACAATATTTCCGAGGTATTTCATCAGAAGACACGCTCATTTAGAAGTTTTATGAGGTGCAAGGAAGACGTGACTGAAGATTCAAGAAGCAAAAAAATATTTTCTTATATTGTGATTCAAAAAGTAAAGAAAAATTGTGTTTTGAATTGTTTGTGCAGAAAAGCGAGTGAATGAAATGAAAGACGGCTATAAACTTGTTGCGCTTTGAGTGTATATAAAAAGCAAGATTAATTTTATATATTTGCTGCCGTTCTTCGCTCTTTACCATTCGGAAATCTTTAATAATCTCATCGCAGTGCTTTTTCAGCAACAACAAATTCTCTTTTTTTTATGTATTTATTGTGAGTGAAGAGAAGAGGAATAAAGAAAAAAAGGTAATATATGTGATAAAATTAATGTCTTTAACGCGTGTTTTATGATCTTTCTCATACATAAATTCCGGGTGTTTAATATAAATCTTTGAATTGTTTCTTTTTGTCTGTTGGCACTGCATTATGCATTTGAATGAGCCGCCTTTTTTATTATCAAGAGATTATTAAGAGATAGGATTAAGTTATTGAGTGCTACTTTTTAAGCTTCTTTAATGGAATTATTGATTTTACAAGTTTTAAAAAAGTTTAAATATTTAACTGTTTTTTAATTATTTTAAAAATGTCAATATTTTGAAATGATTCAATTTTAACGGCTATAAAAAATTTAAATTTATCAACGGTTTTTTCAAAATTTAAAATTATAACGGTTATATTAAATTTTTTTACCGGCTATTTAATAAAATTCACAATATAGCAGTTTTTCAAAAATTCTGATCAAAAATGGCAAATTTAAATTTGTAGTAAAAAAATCGTGATGAATCACATTAAAAGAAACTTTTGCAATTGCTTACAATGCTTCCAAGAAAACAAAAAGAACAACATTGTGCTTTCTTGCTTGCTCTTATTTTGTGTAACATTTCGGTGTCGGATCAAAAGAGCAATTCGGAAGGTGTTAATTAAATACTTAAGTAGTCACGTTGAGAGAGCAACTAAAGAGATATTTTCCTTAATTAAGTGTTTTTTGCGCCACTGTTTTTCATTTTTACAAGAAAAGAATATCAACAGTTCTCTTTTTTCCAAAATTAATGATATTTTATAGTTTAGGCACCTTTAAAAAAATACAGTGGCATTAAGTGTAAATATGCTGCAGAGAAAAAGTCTCGCTTGCTTATAAATTTTTTTAGGAGCTTAGCACGCGTCGACTTGTCAAACAATGATTAACAGTCTTTATGTACACCAGCTTGTAACTCTTACTGAGCTAACAAAAGAAGGCGATCTCTTTCTCGTCTCAAGAGAGAAAAAATAAGACACAAAAAAAAGCACAAGAGAAACAATATATTATATAGTCTTTTATACTTCTGTTTCTTTTCTAACTCGTAAGTCGTGCTTGCCGCTTGCTCTGTCTTTGTATTTTTCTCCTGTTGTGGCACAAAAAAGCGGCTTGTAATAACATTTTTTTGTTGTTGTATTTTTGCTGACCAATTCCTTGATTGCAAAAAATAAACTTCTTTTTACTGGCATGGCACAATAAACGAAGACAAAAAATTTCCCTTTATAAAAATAAAATCAGCAACATTTCAATTGCATGTGACAAATTTATGACTACCAAGATCATTTTGCTTTTATACCCACGCAAGAATGAAAGAATTTTGATATCAACAATTAAAGAAATTTTTTTTAATTAAACCATTGAGTGAGAAAAACTTTCCATTTCCTTCACATCTGTCCTAAAAAAATAAAATAAAAAATAAAGTCACAATTTCTGCCTTTTATGCCCAATGTCGTTCACTATACAAATTATTTCGTAAGAGAAAGAGCAAAAGAGTAGAAGAGAAGAAAAAAAAATGTATGAATGTTGTGGCTTGCGGTAATAATAAGAAAACAACAACCGAGTGTTTCAACTACAAAAGAGATAGATGGACGTTAAATGGAATGTGGAGTGCAGGGCAAATGGTAAAGGCAACGAGAGCAGCTTAATAATGAACGACAGACAACAGAATTAAAAATTGATGCTGGAAGCACTTTTTCATCAACTACAACTCACAGTCGATTGCGCACAGTCAGCGTTCCATCAAGTAATTCTTGACTTGACTATTTAGACTTGAATGAAGGTAGAAGAAGAAGCCGACACCCACACATACCTAATATCGTGCTACATATTGCGATTATAAAGTTATTAATTAAAATATATTGCTTGCTTGCTTGCTAGCCTAGACCAAAACAGGAGATTTTGCCTCGTTTTACATAAGACGATAAAAAATTGCTTTAATAATCGTCATGTTGCGCGTGCTCTTTAGATCATCCAAAATAACAAACAATTGAGAAAGAAAAACTTACTTGAGGCGTATGTTTATGATGCTTCCAATCTTTATTATTATTTATTAAATTTTTTTTGCTGCCTTCGAGTCCAAACAATGTGAATAATCGCTTTTTCTTGCTATGCCTCTGCCCCGAAAAGAAAAAAGAAAGATGATCATCAAGAAATATTCAAAATAGATGAAAATAAAAACTGGTTACATCGGTATGGAATGATGATAGATAGGTTCAAAAAATGTTGAGGCTGTTGAGCTGCAAAAAAATATTAATCATGTCATATTTGAATGATTCCACATAATGAGATTAACGACATTTTCAGTGTTTTTATTTCGCCTTCAATAAGTCGTCTCATTTGATGGCCATTTGAAATTCGTCCACGCTGGTTTGAGTTATAGTTTAACTGAAAACAAAAAAAAATTATAATGCGATCGTATCTGAATGCGCGCACCGAAATCCCTCGAAGACTCAGCGCGTTGCTCTATGTAAAAACGTGTTATATAATTATTATTATTACTTTTTTCTAGTTCATAAGAAGATCTCAATTGTGTGATTAATTTTGATTTATTTTTTTCTCTCATCTCTTTTTGCTCTCGTTTAGGTTCGCAGCATAGTGGCGCGTACGAAGAAGACTTTAATGCTTCATCGAATGATTTAGACAGCAATCAACAGGAATCTACACATGAGAATAATAATGAGTCCATTGAAGATGAAGATGACGATGTTGATGGCATAGATGCACGTTGTATTGTATGCGAACGTCAGTGTGGAGATATTGATCAGTGAGTAATGTAGTTCATTTCTTTTTTTGAATTTTTTATAATGAAAAAACTTTCAAAATTCAAAAAATTTTAAATTCTTGAAAAAATTTAAATTAAATCTTTTGGCTTTTATTAAATAACTATTGCTTTAACTTACCATTACTGGCACTGATCGATTTCTAAGTAAATAACTTCTTTAAATGATAATTTTGCAATTATGATAACATTTCATTTTGGAAAATTTTTAAAATATAAACAAAAACAAGAAAATATAAACAAAGAATTTCAAAATATAAACAAACGTAAATAAATCAAATTTTTATCAATTTTCATCCATAAATCAAAATAATTAACTTACCACTAATTCAAGTAACAACTAACAAAGACTAAATTAAGAAGCTAAAATTACAATTCTACATAATTTTCCAATTTTAAAACCGAAATGTCTTCATCTTGTTCAAATAAAAATTTACACTCAATAAGGCTCAATCACTGTGAGCATTTACATGTCAATTTGTGTTGCGTTTCGAAAATCGAAGTCATCAATTGCGCACAAGAGTGAGAGAGTGAATGAGCCTTTTTTCTCGCCCCTTTCTCATTCATATATATATAATTCCAATTCCACATTATTATGTCCATTTACGAACGGTATCATTAAATTGCCCCGAATTGTCTTTTCTTTCTTCTTTTTTTAACTCGACATACCGATGACTACGGACGACGACAATCAATGTGTGAAACAATAAATTAAATATTAATTTGCCTCGAGAGTGCTTATTGTTAAATATCAGCTTGTTATGAATGCCATTCCATGCACTGCTTGCTCATCGTTCAATTTTTCAATTTAGGTTTCAAATAATCTGATTTTTTATGTGAGTGTGTCTTGTCTAAATTAGTCACTCTTATAATATTTGGAGCATGAAAAATAATTAGTGGCTTCATTGAACATTCATCATCGTTTGTTTCACATATATATAAGATTGAGTGAATTGAGGCTATAGAAAATCAAACTATAACAGCGGAAAAAATTGACAAGAGAGAAAAAGAAAGAAAGAAGCAAGTGAAGAGACGAGCTATATAAGTCATCATCATATTAAATCCATTTATCATTTAGGTTGTTGAGGAATTCCAATGCCAGCTCTCACTCAACTCTCTCTATATAATTATGAGCTGAAATCGAGGCATTTTTCCATTGTTTGTCAATATTAGTCCTTATATGTTTACAACTCAGTACTTGGGTAAATAAAAGAGCAGCATATTTCAATAAAATAATTGAAAATTATCATAAAGTAAAGCTAGCTCGTGGAAAAAATTTATTATTGATTTCACGTTCAATAATGAATATAATTTTTATGTTTTTCAAGCAACAACATTTTGTCAAATGAAAGATTTTTTTTCATAATAAATCTCTTTAATTAGAGACATTTACTTTATAAGTACAATATTTATAATATGTCTATAGACACAACACAAATAAAACATAAACAAAAATGGTAATGGGAAATCAATTACAATCAATTCTAATGTTAATTATGGAAAAAAATATTTTTGATAGACAACTTGGATTTATGAGAAAAATTTCATTGATGCGTGAAAATAAACATGCGCTTGCAAAAAATAAATATTAATCCATTTTATATGCATGCGGTGGTTTGTGTGTGAGATTGAAGTCCATTGATATTGTCTACGAGTTTGAAATCATGCGAAAAACATCTGCATGTGGAGTCCAATAATGTAAAAGTGAAATTATTATTATTGTCATGGAAAAATATTGCATTATGCATACCTTTACTATTTGTATTGCGACAGAATTCGATTCCCTCATTCATGACTTTTAAACTTCCGCGTATACAACTTAGAATATGTCTCTCGCTTGGTGATCGTCTCTTTTTCATTCATTCATAAGAAAATAAAAGCGTGATCATATAATGAATTATAGAAATATGCACAATATGCCCATTCATTTCATTTCGACACTACCACTTCTCTCTTTATGTCTTTCCTTTGCGATACAATACTGACTGCTTATTTTCTTTCTTATTTTTACGAGCCAGCACATATTGATCTCGTACTGTCTGTAGAAATTGAAATTTATGATGTTATTTCGAAGGCATAGTTATTGAATAATATTATTATTATAAATTATGATTCACCCACTATTTAGCACTTTTGCTCTCGCTAACTTATTGACTCCAATTGTTATTCTCTCATTCATTTTCTTCCTATTGTAACTGAATCTCAATATAATGTCAATCGAGATTTTTTAATATTCTCAATGCTATTGATATACATTTGTCAATTTGCATATCAAAAATTCATTATTACCTTTTATTGCAATGCCTTAAGGATGTTTTTCAATGAGTTTATTAGAAATATTGTCACTTCTATGAAAGGTTATTTTGATGACGATAATTTTTAACGAATTTTTGAAATTTAAATTTTTTTAAAATTTTGTAACATTTTTAAAAACAAAATTGAGCTTTTTAAATCGAATTTTTGTAAATTTTAACAATTTTGAATACTAGAAAATTGATAAAGAAAACAGTTTTTAAGTTTATTCCTTTCATTTCTAATCAAACTCAATAACAACAATATCTTAATTTGCATGTAATTCAACTCTGTGTCTATCGATCTCTTCTATAAATTTTTTGTCCACCCACATTTATCGACATTTAGTTGTCGAACGCTCGACTTTAATGTTACACACGATATATGCATGTACCTTATTGTGATACTCTAACTTTTAAATTTATATGTGTACATTTATTTCACTTTTGTTAGATGTGTCTCACTCTCCTTTGACTCGGCTATTTGGCACGATCTATGCCATGAAATGAAATGTAGATGTAGGAAAAAAATGGTTTAAATATTGCAATTGGAGAACAAAAAAAATCCCGATACTTTTTTCTCTATATATAAAATAAATATATATTTATATTTAAAGTCCATACATTAAGCCATTTCAAACACTTAATCTCCATAATGTTATTCGAAAATCATAATAAATCACAGCATAGACAATTGCATGTAATTGTATGATAGCAGACTTTGTGGTGCAATATTTTTTTCTGCACTCTTTTTGTGTGCCTTATTTTTTTGTTGTTGCAATACTTTAGAGTATAGCCATGAGTACCACATGCATAATATTATGCAAATTTTTTTCTTCTCCTCTGCTCCATGTGTCTCACTCACTCACTTCACTCTTGGTGTGTGTTATAAATTAACGATACATATAGTGGACTGGCGAACTCTATATCTATCTATCGTTCATTGCTGCTCTCTATTCGGGAGAATTGCGACATATGCAAATAAATCATCGTTACTTAATATTTCTTTTTATTTTTTAAACTATTGCTTTCTCAACATTGATTTGTCAGCATGAGTTTAACTTCTAACAAAAATAAAAAATAACTCGAATAAGATGAGAAAAAAAAGTGTGAGCACGAAAGCAGTTACTTTTCAATTTGCACTCAAACGACGACGACAACAACGAATAAGATGAAAAATCAAGGAATTGAGTTTTTTTACAAATGTGCATGCAATGCGAAAGAGAGCACACATGCCGTGTGAATAATCTAGATCTCTATTATGCAATGATCTACACGAAACTAAATATCCTTATGAGAAAGACCTCGCCTCGCTAACTACATGCTTACTGTTATGATGAGTTGAAAAGATGTAGAGGTTTTTAATTATGCAGCTCGTAAAATACCTCAGTCTTTCTCGTTGAAAGATAATGAATTTGCATACTGCGGTGTTGCATGGAATTCCTTATTATTTTTTGCTGCTTCTCACTGTTTGCTTTCTTACTTATTTATTTATGTTAAATTAAACATCTCTTTCTTTTTACTGATTTTGTTTTTGAAAAAATAAATAAAAATAAAAGGTGAAAATATAAAAAGAACATGCGAAAATTTTTAAAATTTAGACTTTAAAATTTTAATCTGAAAACAAACGTTCAATATTATTTCAAATCATTAATTTTTAATATCCTAATATAATTTCTACCATATTGTTTTAAAATTTACGAATACAATGGTGGAGGTGATATCTGCTCAGAAAATTAATCTACTTTTCTAACTCTTCAAATTATGAATATAAAAAGCAGTTTAAGAAATGATTCTTTTCTTATTTATTTTTCCTCTTATTTTATATGTATAGTTCCGAAAATTATAAAATAAATTATTAATAGCAGTAGCAAAAATAATTTTTATTTTGAACATTTAAAAAGGCAAAAAATTTTCATAAAGAAATAAATTAAATTTAAAGATTTAATTTATTTAGATTTTGCAGATGATTAACAAATGAAAACAAACTGCAATAAAAAACAAAATAATATTTATATTTCAACAAAATATCTTCAATAAAGCTTTAAGATTTGAATTTAGGATTTTTATTTTACACTTTAACTTTCAATTTTAAATCTTAACCAACTCTTACAAAATGTTATTAATATAAAAACAATTTATCATGCAATAAGGCACACATTCAAAAAACATTATTGCACCATCGGCATTCATTATATCTTTCATAAAAGTGTCAAAAGTAAACAACAAAAGAAAAAAATTCAAGCCACATTCTTTTAGTTTCATCTTTCATTTCATTACAACACTCTTTCGCTTCATATAATAAATTTAATGTCGTTTCATCCTTTTACGAGCTGCAAATTTAATTCATGTAGTGTGATTGTTTTATATATACGTGTCAGTACAATGTAGGGTAAGGAAAGAGGGGAAAGAAATGGAAATTTCCTCACGTGTTATATGCAAGCAAGAAAGAGAAGAAAAAAAATAAAATCACGTTAAGCTGCGTGTAAAATTGCCATCAAAAAGGCATTTTGCGAGCCAATTCTTGTATAATTACATCGCCGTTGCAAGTGATTGTTTGAGATTGATTTTTCTCTTCTTCCCAACCTTTTCTCTTGTGTGCTTTTAATGAAAAATATAAAAAAAAGAAGTGCACGAAATTAAATACCTTTTATACTTGCTTGCTTGCTCATTTTTTTCGTTGTTGTTCGAACATGCATTAAATCGATGTAGCTCGCGGTTGGATGAAATTCACGACTATATGCGAATGATGATGATGATCAAAATGTGCTTATGATGGAAATTAATTTTATTTAATTTGTACAATTAATAACAGAAAATACAGGACTTTCCATATGTCGAAAGGCTTGATGACTTTCACGATATTTTTTTTGTTTCAGACTGGGGTTATATTCTAGCCAAAAACAATTTATTATAAATGAAGACATTAATGAAGCGAAAAAAAATTTATTCATTTTTTGGGATAACCTAGTGGGGCTCAAAAGAAGAAAAATCATAAACGAATTTATTATCTTCAAGCAAATGCTCAAGCATTTATAAATCGAATTTACGGCCAGTCATTAAAATAAACTTTTATGAGTCGCCTTTTTTGAGAAGAGAATTATTTTCTTTCTCTTCTTCATATGAAATTGATATTAAGACTGTTGCTGCTGCTGTAAGGAATAAGCAAAAAAAAATATTATTGAGAAGAGCAACTTTAATTGATGCCGACTGTAGTGTGTGCACTTGTTCAGAAGAAAAGAAAATAAATTGAAATAAAAAATTTAATGAAAGTATTCATTTTCATTGCAGTCAGACACATTAACTTGAGACTCAAAAATCATAAAAGAAAGATTCATATATGAGCATTGAACATCAGGGGTTAATTTGTTAATTAGTATATTATTTTCCAAAGTCAAAAGTAATTTTCGTCAAAAAAGATGAAATAATTGCAGTCAAATTAATCAATATTAATACATTGAAAACAATTTCTTTACATATATGCACTCTTTAAATGATAAATAGAGTTTAATTTGCAATCAAAAATTTTTAATGATCTTGATATTGAAATTATGTCAAAAAGTTTTGAAATGAAAGTTTAATACAAAATATTGAATTGAAGATGGAAATTAAAAATAAGTTTGTTTAATATGAAAATTTACAGTAAAATTTAACTTGACATTTTGCCAAAATAATTTTAAAAATTAAAATTCATATCAAATAAATAATAAATTTTTAGTTTCGAATCTTCAAAGATACTTGAAATTATAAATTCTTGGTCGCTCAAGTCTTTCTTTGTTTCATAAAAATTATAATTATTTTTGCATCAAAACAAAATTTTTGCTGGTTTTAAAAACTTATACTATATAGGGTAAAGGCACATAAATTGCGCATATCTTTAAATTGCACACTTTTCCTTTTAGTAGCTACCTTGACTCCTGATTATATGGCTACCTTAAACAATTATCTCTATCTTCATCTTTTTCCATTTCTTTCTCATTTCTTTTATTCAAGAGCTCTGCTCGACGGGTAATTAAAATATATTAATAAGAAAGTTATTGATTTTTCAAAAAACATTTGTCAGCTTTTATGTTCATCTGCAGCACGGACATAAAGCATCACTTTTACCACCACGTCATCTCAGTTTCTTTGCTGAATCACAATTTAGACTATTAATATATATATGCACAGGTATAACTTTTTCGTAGTTTTAAATAGTATTGTTATGAATATTCACTAATTGATTGTGTAATTGTGAAAAAAAAGTTCTGATAATTTCTGGGAATTTTCAGTAAAAACAATTTGAAAAGCAAATGAAAGAACAATTTTTTAATTTCAACAAGATTTTGAATTTTAAAGTTTCCAAACAAACAATTCTTATTTTTCATGCCTCAATTTTTAAACTCTCCATCCGCAAAAAGCTAACTCAAATTTCAAACCTGATTTAAGCAAATTATAAATATGACAGTTAATGAAAAATGGCCGGTCATAACATAAATATAGTGGTTAAAGGACATAAAATCGCCCGCACTTTTTCTTATACCTAAAAAATAAAACTATGTAAATCTCAGCTGTTTCTCAATCAAAATTCATTGCTGTCTGTTTTATTTTGAAGAAAATCTTGTCTTGCTCTCTAATACATAAATGCTTTAGTTTAGAAGAACTTTTAGTATATTCTTGAATTTTTCTTTTTTATAAAATTTTTTTTAAAGACAACCTATACATTTGAAATTGCGCTTTTTTGAAATTTCCTGCTTCATACTGCACTTTATTTGTTGAACATATTTATATTCAAATATAAAGCTTTTTTTAAATGTTGCCTCTCCATCTATATCAATAAATATCGATTGTATTCTAGATCAAAATTTTTAAAAATTTTAATCGCTGTTTGTTAACATTCGTAATTCACGAAAAAAACTGCGCTCATCGATAAACACACGCCGGTTCTTATAATGCGCAATTAAAAACTTCTTTATCATGCCGCAAATTTTTTGCTCATAAATAAACATCTGAATTTTAAGCCTAACTTACTAACAATACTGACTCAAATAGACTTAGTTTAAGACGGAAGAAGCCTTTAACAGTGAAAAAGTGACATGTATAGAGGTGAGAATGTCCGTTTTAAAAAGGAGTAAAAATCGATTTTTTGTTGTTGTTGAGTAATTCATATATGGAAAAATTTACAAAAGAGTTTCTTTTTAACTCTTAGATTTCTTATTATGTGGCCATAAACAGTCATTAAGCTATCATATAAAACAGTAATAGTTCCTCTAATCATTGATAATTCATTCTCGTGCAGTGAGAAATTCCNGCAATTACATTACTCGAGTTTTCATAAAATATATTTCTATATGAAAATGTAAACAAAACAAAAAATAGCTGCTAAATTCCTAATTGACTGCTATTTCCTACAACTTAAATTTCAATTATTTCATTCGAATTCTAACAAATCTTACGAATGAAATTTCCAATACATTTGAAATTTACTTTAACCAGTATATCTTATCGCATGAATCTGTTTTACAAACGCATCTAATATTTCTGTAATTTGTAATAAACTCTGATCTAGGCACCAAAAATGCCGCTTAAGTACACCGATCTGCAACACGGGTACTTGGTCACTGGTTTAATGATCTCGACATTGAAATTATGTCAAAAAGTTTTGATTCGTTAATGAAAAATGAAAGTTAAATACAAAATATTTTTCTGACTTATTTTTTAACCGGTTAAAAATTTCAACTAAAAATCAACTAAATTTTAACCGGTTAAAAATTTCAACTAAAAATCAATTAAAATTTAACCGGTTCAAAATTTCAACTAAAAATCAACCAAAATTTAACCGGTTAGTGTTTTATTTTTAACCGAATAAAATTAGTCGATTTTAAGTTATTTGCAACTAAAATTTCAAACGGTTTCGGACTCTGCTTTTTTTGTTTCATAAAAATTATAATTATTTTTGCATCATAACAAAATTTTTGCTGGTTTTAAAAACTTATACTATATATATTTATTTTAACCGCATTTTTCATTAATTCATATTTAATTTCTTAAATTCATTGAAATTTAAGTTAACATTTTGCGAATGAGAGTTTAAAATTGAGGCATGAAAAATAAATTTGTTTGGAAACTTTAAAATTCAAATCTTGTTGAAATTAAAAAATTGTTCTTTCATTTGCTTTTCAATTTTTTTTACTGAAAATTCCCAAATTATGAATTTCTTTTTTCACAATTACACAATCAATTTGTAATATTCATAACAATATGATTTAAACCGGAAGGTATTAATATTTTTATTAATTGTGATTTCATGCAAGTAAACTGATGACTTTGAGTGATCATTTCATGAACATAAAAGCTGCAATGTTTTTTGAAAATGCAATAATTTTTATAATATGATTTTAATTACCCTCGAGGCAGAGCTCTAAAGAAAAGAAAGAAATGAGAAAGAGAGATGAAATGAAGATAATTGTTTTATACATCAAGTCAAGTACTACTAAAAGCAGACACTTTGCATGATATGATATTCTCTATGTATGTGCAATTTTACAGATGTAAAATGAAGAAATTTACTCTGATGATGATTCACAAATGAAGTGCTAATATGAACGTCTTTCTTTTATTACTTTCACTTTCATTTCTGTCCTAAAAGAGCAATAATAATAAAAAGAAGAATAGCGGAAGATTAAAAGTTAAAGTTGGAGAATTTATGTCAAAAGAGATTATGAATGAAACAGCTTAATAATTTAAGAATCGACTGTGTCAATATGATGAAAAATCTGCCACTTAATCATTCATCATTCTCTCTTATGCGAAAGCGTAAAATCTGACAGTTTGTAAATCACTTCATAATAACCAAACAAACTCGTCCCGTTTTCATTTATTTTTTTTCGCCTCAGCAGTTATAATTTGCCATCACATGTGCATTTGTGTGTTTTTTATTTTATTTTCATATTTGAAATTCTTTTTAAAAATTTTTTACATGTGAGTGAAGGCACTGGAATTAGTAATTGTCGTAAGGCTCGGTCTGAAATTAGTTGCAAACACGCGAATGTTGTGCTATAGTTTTATGTCGCACTTACTCACACTCGCCCGTGCACTCTCATGATGTCAAGTCAGTAACTTTGGCATGTGGAATGGCATATTGCTTCGATGCTGCTATTGCTACCGTTATTTGTGCACACAAAATGTTATTGCCGCCAGTCAGTATTCGTGCCATCATTTTTGTTTGTTTCTGACTTCACATTGATTTTATTTTGAAGGTTTTTCCTTTTTTACTGTCGGCTTAGTACTAAAAAACCGTTAAAAACTAATTAAATGAGTGAGATCAATTACAGATCATTAGAATAGTTCCAATTGCATGCATCTAACAAGTTGCAATCACATTTGTAATAAATATATTTTTTTACACTTAAAATTACCATTCATCATCGACTTGTAATTATAGGGCAATTATAATCATCACAAAATTACTTTCAAGTACGACACATACACACAGTGACTGAATGAGTGAGAGTTATCGCGTGTGAGTTATTGGAGGCATATTAATCTCATTCGACTTGTAAATAAAAAATGACGAATTTTTAATATTTCTTTTGAAAAATGTGCTTGTATGTTCACTTTGACTGACTCTTTTGATTTGAGAATTTAAAGCGTTTAATTTTTAATGAAGATCACATGCTTTTGTATAAAAGAATTCATTGAAAATAAAATAATCGGAAAAATCCTAATTTTGTCAAAATAAAAGACACTAGAATTCATCTCATCATAATTTGATGTTTAAAGTTTTTTAATTAAAAAAGATTCATTACAATTATTTTGTCATCTCGGAAATATTTGAATTTCCTGTGACCGTTAAAATTATCGTTAATTTAATATTTGTTTTTAAAAGCGCTTAAAACAAACCTTTAAATCTAAATTCTTTTTGAATATTTTTTTTGCTTCTTAATAAATATAAAAAAGGATCTTTGTGTGCTCGCTCGTAAATTCACTTAATTTCACCTACACACGCGTCCTCACTTGATTGAACGATGTAATGCGATGTAGCAATATAAGAATATGAGTAGTAAAAATAAGTTTCTACTAAGAAATAGAAACTCATCAACCTCAATCGAATAGTGGAGGCAAAAAAGGGTAGAGACATCATAAAAAGGGAGGAGAAAAAAGTCGACAAATGTAAAAGTTGTGATAAGAAACATGACTTTTTATAGTGAAATTATGAAAATTAATTTTATGCTATCGCTTGTCGTGCTCGAATTACGCTCTAGTTTGCTCTCTTTTATAATACGGAATAAGAAAAAAGTCGCTTCGTCCTCGTTATTGGTCGCGCAAAACGCAAAAGAATCATAGCGAGGTAAGATTTGAATAATTTATGTTTCCTTGCCGGCAAGCAATGTGTCATAAAAGCTAGAACGCGCTCATACATTGATGGGCATTTGCATGATTCAGGGAATTATTTTTTCACATCGCGAGAGGTCTAAAGAGTTGACTTTGATTGCTTTTTTTCTTTATGGCAATTAGAATTCTTATAAGTAAAGGAAAGTAATTAAGATATAGAATAATGGTAATTCTAAGTTGAGTGCTTTGTTTTATTGCAAGTAAATACAAAATTCTTTAAGTAAAAATTTTGTACTGAACTTCTTAATAAAATTAGAGTCCTTTTTCTTTTAAATTATTAATGAAATGCGTTACCAAACAAGCCGATTGAGTAAACAACACCTAAGCAATATATGACAACAATAGGCATTAATGTTTGTTTTAAATAAATCATAGAATGAATCGAGACGAATGGCGAAATTACGAGCTGCCCCGATGCATTAAGTGACATGCAGTAGGTAATGCATACGAGGCATTTTGTCAAGGAGTACTACAAAAGAAAAAGAATTGCAAGATACGGTCGACCGTTGAGACATGTTGAAATAAATTATTGGTTGCAGTGCACCCACGAAGCTTCTAATGAAAATGTCACATAACTCATCTCAGCTGCGTTTACCTCTAATAGGCAAGACAACTCAACGCGACGACGCTACATGAATTTTTTTCTTTTCTCTCTCTCTTTCAATAAGAACATAATGGAATTGGCTGTAACATGTCTAGTCCACACTCACTCTATAAATATACACGTATTTATTTGCACATGGATTTTTGTTGTTATTAACTTCGGTGTTGATTTAAGAGAGAGAGAGAGACGTTTTTTGCAAAGTTCGTTAGAGAAGGTTGACTGTTGATTAGACTGTTGCACAATAAAATGCCATGACATGAACATTATATTCCTTAATTCATATGCATATAAAATAAATTCCATTGTCCCACTGTAAAAATTTCTTTATTTTACAAATTGGCAAAAGTCAAATAATGAATTTTTATTGATTACCTTTGAAAATTGATTAAATTGTCGTGATTAAGACAATTGAAGAGGAATAAAGAAGAAAAATTGGTCAAAAATGAAATTTCTTTCAATGTTTACAATTTTGTATATTTGTAAACAAAGTTTTATTTGTATTAGTAAAAGAATTTTTTAGAATCTTCACTAACTTTTAAATTGAAACATTGATAAAAATAGTTGATTTACCTACATTTTACTATGATTTATATTTTTCAATAGTTTTGTACCAGAAATTCCAAATTAATAAGCAAATTTTTACAATTTCTTTCTAATTTCAATTTCTTTGTTTGTATTAGTAAGAAATTTTTCAAATTTCTAACCGTCAAAATCAAAAAATCCATTAATTTCTTATTTTCTGTTTTTATTTTAATGTCTTCATGCATATTCAATGCATTTATCAAATGATTTGTTGAATGCTCGTTATTGTGACGAGAGGCGCCAGGTAATTTATGTCAGGCACTTTTTTACACAAAAATTCTCTCTTGTCGATTGAAATTTTTGTTCATGAGAACATTTACATGTGCTACCACTTATAATTTATAGAGTGGGCGCTTACAGACGATGAAAAGAAAATCATTGTCAAAAGGGAATATCAAATGTTAATTTTTTATGCACAATTTCTTCATATTTGAAGCTCACGATTGACTGGTAATTTGTAACTCTATTCTTTCATCACGCTAATAAATTGCCCTGCACCGTACACAAATATGAATTGATATAATTACATATCACCATATGATTAAGTTTAATCAATCGATGTCATAATTGTGGTGATTTTTCTCTTTGCATATTTCTCATAAAATATTCGTAAACGTGTGTGCAAATGAATATTTAATTACATGACATTCTTGGTCTCATTTCTATATTTATAACAATGAGAAAAAACTATTTATTTAAGATTGCAATCAATTCTATGTGAATTAAATGTTTTTGTGACACTTTTATGCTTGTGAAGTTTTTTTATTTCATTATTTGATTAACCTTGACAAGAATAATAAAAAATTACATAAGAATGAATTCTAATAAGATTATAATAAAAAAATAGTGAGTAGGAAGGAAGTTATGATGATGAGATATTCTAGAAATGTGCAAGAGGAAGAATGAAAAGACTTTTTTGATTTATTTTATTTTCCTCCTCACATGAGCTGCATTATTAAATGATAAATAGCATAAAAGCCTTTTAGATGTTGCTGTTCATGTTTGAAAACACCTATTTTACGTGTCATAGCAAACTCTATTGTTCGCGAATGCTCGAAAGAGAGAAGAATGAATTTGTAAAAGTGATTATAAAAAACAACAAATTCCACCTACACCGTTTCATACACACATTACATAGCGAATGAATGAATGAATTTGTGTTTCTACACGTCTTCTTAATGTGAATCGGCAATAATTCATATTCTTCTCTCATGGATGATACATCGAAGTTGATGTTGTACACATTGGAATACAATGAAATGATATTTTAATTTTATGATAATTTTTTATGGATGGAGTTTCATCATTTTGCGCGCGCCGCTATTAAATTGTAATTGACAACAACGAACAAATGATTTTTTTTTTCGTGTTCATCGATGTTACGACATTTGTGGTATTTTTAGAAATCGATATATTGTGCAGTTTTGGATTTTGTGCAAATTTTTTAAGGCGTTATTTGAAGAATTTTATTTTTTTTTGCTCATCATTATTGATGATGTGTGAGCGAATTCAAGGGCAATAGAACTAATTTTTTTCTCTTCTATTTTTTATTAATTTCAGATTAGACGCTCATTTAGTAGCATCACATCATTATCCAAGAGATTCATTCCATTGTGAACTTTGTCCAAAGAAATATTGTTATCGACCAATTTTATTGCGACATCGAGCTCTATCACACGGTGAATTCAGAAAATATCCGTGCGAAAATTGCTCAAAGGTGAGTCTTTTTTTCTTAAAGTGAATTCAATTGAAAACTATTGTAAAATGTGCTCATTTGTGTCCAAAACAATTGAATCTGTATAGATTATTAAAGCGCTCTCTTCATGGAAAAACACAAACAAACAAACAACGAAAATTTATTGTTATTATTTTATTGCTTCATTAAAAGCTCTAAACTCAATATTATTATTATTGTTGTTGTTGAAGTCGAATAAGAGAGTTTTTTAATGAGTGCAATTGCTTCATTCAATTTTGTGAACAATCGTTCTGAAATCTACTTGCAATATTTCTTTCAATCGACTATTTATGCTCTCGGACTTTATAATGGTCTCAAGCTTTGTTTTTATTTTCAACTACCGACTTTATTAATGATTATTTATTGAATTTAATTTAATTTAATTGATTGTAGTTTTTTTTACCAATTGACAGGCGCAAAATTCACTTGACAATTAAGTGCCTTGATATCCTTGTAGAATTGATTTATGTCTAGTAAAATTTAAATTTTTTTCATAATTTTGAAATTTTTCTATATAAAAAAGATTTAAAATTGAAAAAATTCAAATAGTGAAAAAAATGAAATTCAAATCTTAAGTTACATAAATTTAATCATAAGAAAAGTATTTCACCTTTTTTACAAAATATTTTTTATGGGTGCTTACAAATTTTAATGTTCATCATGCATAATTTTTATCAAGGAAGATATTTGATTAAAATGTATGTTTTCAGTAATTTAGAGTCAATTGAATATTTTGTGAATCATCTACAAAATTAAATATGTAAAAAAATTTTAAATATTGATAATCCAGTTTCGAATCTTCTGAAGTGTATAAAACTATATTTTATTTTTCGATGGTTTTTGTTAATTTTTTTCTAATTTTTTTTTGCAAAAAATTGCAATAAGAACAACAGCATTCAAAGAATTTCATTTTCACATTAATAAATATTTATATTCATATTTTAACAAATGAAAGTGAATGTTGAACAAATAATTTACAACATCTTCTTTATATTTTTCTCACATTAAAGAAAAATAATAAAGCCTATGCACATGTGTGTCTATTCATAAATAATTGATTGTTAGGCGTAGCATTTTTTTTTATGAAAATGTTAAAATTATGATAAATAAAATAATAACTAGGTGTTCACTTTCATTTGACTTTACAATTCAATTCTTGTATAAGAGAGGAAATCAATAATTAATTAGTCAATCTATGAAAATACACACATTTTTATTAGAGTACTTATTTTAAAAAATACATTAAAAAGTTATTAAATTATATATTGGCAATTTTACACTTCTTCTGTGTTTATACATTGCATATGCATGATATTTAATAATATTTTTTTATGAGAAATTGGAGTTTGCTTTAATAACAAACGACACTCTATGAAACTAGACCAAGGCATTTATCGTGGTGCATGAAATTAGCGGCAGCTTAGGCGGAAGATGCAATGATGCAATTGCTAGTCATGAGAGAGCTAAAACCTTGTTGCAAGCTTGCACATGAAGATAGAAGAGAAGAAAAATATTTATGTGTGTGACTACATAATTGTTTTGATTATAGATTCATCGATATGTGTAGTATCGCGCGACATATGAGTGTGAGAAATTTTCTCATGGTTCAGTGTCCACATTATTCATTTTGCTGCGATGATCTCGTTTCCATAGCACCAATTCTGACGATGTTACACAATAACTTGCTGCTACTGCTACCGTCTGTCGTGCATAATGATGCACTCTCGATTTTTTTATTATTGCAAGCAAGTGCAGAAGATAAATCATTCAATTATCCTTAACAGAGCGTCCTCATTTTTTTATAAATGCCCTAAAGAAATGTAAAACAATCAAATTAACATATAAGAGCAATTACAGCTCACGATTTTACTTAACTTATTCTGCAAAGTGCTTTTGCTGTCTCGTATATTTTTTTGGGCTGATATGCAAATGATATTTAATTAAAAGGAAATAAATTTTGCAGGTTGTCATGTAATAATAATCATCTTTTATAGCCTCCCTGAATTGTGACTACTCTTTTGCTTATTCTTTGGAATATACCGACAAATTACACACAAGATGAGATGGCTCTTTTCTTGTTTTTGTCTTTTTCAACTTTTAATTTATAATTTATGAGTGAGCAATTTCCTTTGTGGATTTTTCTCTGTCTTTTTTTTGTTATTGAGAATTAAATCTGGTAATTGAAATTTAATTATTTAAATTTTATTAAATGACATAAAAATATAAGAATTGATTTAAATGATATAAATTTATTGAGAATTTCAAAACTCGAATCTTACTTATTTAGAATTCTATTTGTTTTGTGATTGCATATTTTAATTTTTTTTTCTTTTACTTATTTTAACATACAAAATTGAAGCAAAACTTTGTCATAAATATTTTCACCTTGATTTTCTACATTCAACTTATTAATAATTTCCATTCGATCAAAAACACTTGATCGTAAACTCTCTCTCATAAACTCATAAAATTGTAACTTAATCGCGCAACATCAATAACAATAAAAAGCGCAAAAAGACTTTTAAGTGCATCACATGAGCGAGTGTAATAATTTTAATACATGCACTCAATAAATCTGCATATATGTTGTTTTTATATCGTCTCAATCATAACACTAATTTAATATATTAATCAGCAAAGACTTTAGCTTCAATATTGTGTAAAACTGGTGCTCAAAATGAGGCAGTGACAATTTGTAATTACATTTAAAGAGAATTGCAATCAACGAAGAGTCATTAGTCATCTTTTCATTTCTGCAATTGCTTTATTTTGCTTCTTGTTTGACTCTTTCGTTGTTTTTACGAAATTGAGAATGAAATTGAAATGATGAATTCATGCAAAAAAAGTTTTTTGTGATTTTGATCAAGTAAAGAATTTGTTTTAAAAAGTCAAGAATTGAAATTGAAAAATTAAAAAAAAATTTGTTAATGAAAATTCAAAACTTAAAAAATAAATATTTTAGTATGAAGATATTTCTTGCTTTTTTGCATTTTTTAAAAATTTTATTTTGCATGAATTCACAATTTTGATTTTTTCAAATTGCCTTCATTGAAATATAAAAAACTTATTATTGCATTAAATCAGATCGATAATCGAATGAACTCTTAAGCTTATAAGAATGTAAAAAAGTCTACTTACTTATTGGCAATTGTTATTAACTGTTGTGACCCTTTGGGCTTTAAAATCGATTTCAACAGTCACTCAATCATCAATTAACAATCCACTCGATGTGTACATATTAAAATTGAACTCTTTTGCGAAACAATCAAGTGAACATCCACAGTGAGTATCTTGAGGCTGTTAAAAATCACAGCAGTAGCCCATCGTGTGATAATCTTTCTACGAAAATAAAAAAAGCTTCCCACCAAAGATGGTAGAAAAGAAATAAAAAAATTAATAATCTTCTTCACGCAGCAGCCCCGAAAATATATGTACAATAATAATAAAAAAGAGAGCGAAGATTTATCATGCGAGGTAAGCGAGTTCTGAAAAAAGCAACACACATCGATCAAAATGCCATAAATAATCAAAGAAACTGCTTCCTAAACTATCAAATAGACAAACAAACAAAAAAAAAATTAATAGACTTTCGAGAGTTTTTAAATAGGCAGAGATCTGAAAACGGTAGTAGTAAAATTCAATTGCTACCAAACCAAATGGCATGCAGAGAGCAAACAGTTATAAGGCAAAAATGTCATGCTACAAATCGTGACTGCTCTTACACACATATATAATATTCATGAGAGATGCCTTAGTGTGACATTATTGTGAAATAAAGCCCACAATCCATGCTAATAATTTTCAATATTATTCTTCTTTGTTTCTAATCCAAACACTGACCATTGACCACCGAATGGCAAAAATTGTTGTATGAATATCGTTTGCTATAGATGCGGAATACAAAAGGATAAATCATGAGCTGTCTTATTGAGATATATAAACATTGAGCAGCATTTGAAACGGGGCGAAGCATAAAATAGATAAATAATGTTACGGTTTTCAATTTTCAATGATAAAAATTATATTCGACACGAAGGCAGCGAGGCGAGCGTCTCTATCTCATGGTGTGTGTGTATATATGTCGGGTGGAGATGTGAGGGAGCTCAATTGTTTGGCCGCATTGCTACTGGCTGTTGCTCCGCTTTTAATCGCTCATTGAAGTCTTTTGTATATCAGCCGTTTGTTGGTGCTGCTGCTGTTGTGCTCTGGCGAAAAAATAAAACTACATAAATGATGAAATCGTAAATTTCATGCTTTACTTCCAATCTAATTCACTCTGATTCGTGCAGTTTACTACTTCTTCTTTTTCTTCTTACTACCATTGCTTGACACAATGTACGAAACTGGTCTATGAAATTTATGAGGTAAAATGACCGTTGCAAATTGAGCATGTGAAGGATTTTTATTATTTGTGTGATTTCCTACTGATTTAACGGAACAGTTTTTTTGAATATTTCAAGGGAAAATTATTGTGTTTTGACGAAGAAAATTTAAATTTAACGAAAGAAAATTCTATTGAACGAAATTTGGAAAACTTAAAACTTAATGAAAACTTTCAATTTTTAAAATTTTAACGAATTTAAAATTTTGAAGTTTTAAAATTTAACGTAAAAAAAATTTTCTTCCATCAATTTCGACATACATTTTGATTAAAAAGCTATCATGGACATTTTATTAAATTGACGTTTATCTCAGTCCAACAATATTTGTTTTGTTGTCGGTAAGATGTAATAGAAAAAAGCTAAAGTAACAAACGCGGACATTTATATCCATTATGCGCCAAACATCTACATTATTCAACTTTCTAAACGTTCTAGTTTATTTATTTATTTTTAGTTGTTGTTTCTTTAAATGAAATGAAACAAGTACAGACTGACTGAGAGAGCAATAAATGAATGAATGAATAGAAGACAATTACGTAATTATTGTCATTAATTTATTACATGAACGATATCATTTCTAAATTCTATCAGAGCTGTCTATTTTGTTGAACGTTAGAGTTAGAGAGAGAAAAAAAGCAGGCAATAACGATTATTATGATGTTAAAACAAGCCAGAATAAGAAGCATGAAACAAAAAAAGCGATTTTAAAGCGTCGAGCTTATTAATGATGAAAAATTATATTTGTTTTATTTTAACATTTTAATGATGAAAATTATGATTGAAGGTTGTATCTGCCTCCTTTGAAAGTTTCACTCATACGAAATTATTGTTTTTAATTTCTCAACTCACTCTCACTTCAGACAATTAAATTTGTGCTTGCTTTGCTCTGTTGTGAGTGTGTTTTTTTGACACTTTTGGTCTTCAATCATTTTGTCGGAATATTTCTTACTCTCTGTGTGTCTTAATTACACTTGGATGAACTCAAGAGGGATGTAAAACGAGATAATTATAGATTTTAACCAAACTGATAGATTGACCTGAATATTTTTTTTGTGGATTTTGTTTTCCTGCTCACAATTGCCGTCCTTGTGTCAATTATCAAATTTTCAGTCATAAAAACGCATCATTGCTGCGGATATTATTGACATAGCTTGACCATTAAAATGTCCATCTATAAAAAATCGGTTTAAAAATTTCATGGCGTTTTATTTTGTATTACAAGTAAATTATGTAATGCGTTTAGACATTGTTAATCACACAATTTGTTTATTTATTGACTGATTGACGATAAATAAAAAATATATAAAAAAATTGTACACTTTCGAAGAGTGCACAAAGCAAGACGGGAAGGTGAGCGATAATAAAAAATTGCGCTATGTGAGTTGAGGGCTAGTCGAGGCTATAGACATCAACACTGAGTCAATTAATGAAGCTCGATCTCGTTACAAATTCCAGGCTGTATGTGCGCGATATTCAACCTCCCAATGTGCGTACAATATACTGGAAATAAGAGAGGCCACTTAATGCTTTCTCACTTCTTTTTGGGAGCTCCACTGAATTGCAATCTTTTTTTTAATGACTTGGGAATAAATGTGTGCTTCACATTGCCCACAGTCGATTTTTTATTATATTCTTCTTTATTGCTTTGCAGTCTAATTGAATGTTTTTGTAAAAACAGACTCCTTAAAAAGCATACATGGAGGACTGATTTTATTTTTATTGTTCATCCTCCTCCTACTTCATGCTACTGATATTTTATAAGTTTCCAATAAATCATTTTTTCATTGTTTTAAAGTTTGAGAAAAATTTAAAAGAATTAACAAAAAAAAATTTTATCGGATTTTTTAAACTTTTAATTTAACGTGTTTTTATGATTAAAAATATAAATAACATAAAACTGCGTAAAAAAAACGGTATTTTCCAAAAATAAATGTGTTTTCTGTTAAAACACTAAATCTTTTTCTTAATTTTTGTCAACCTTTATTTAAACAGATTATTCTTTACAATAAATATAAAAGAATCCAAAAAAAAATATCCATGAATTTGCATTACATAATATAAATTTTATTTCTTCCATTGAAATAACAGAAAAGAAACACAACAAAAAATATGTATCATTATATCGACTTAAAATCTTTCTTATTTTCTTAGTCTTGTATGTTTTGCGCACGAGCACAGGGTTGTAGCCATAAATTTTCTTTCGCGTCACATTTTGAGACACAAAAAATTAATTGGTTGTAAAATCCAAAGACTGATGATAATCATTTTTCACTGTATGTTTTCTCATTCATCTCAAAAAGAAGTAGCTAAAGTTGCGAGAGGCATTCACACGCGTGTTGTGTATATATAAAATGACTCCTCAATGAAATTGAAAATTTTTTTTATAGTATGAAAAAATGATTAATAGTTAGTAAAATAATTATAACTCTCTTTTCAATATATTGTTAACAATGAATGCGTTTAAATAATGGCAGTTCAATATGACCGAGAAATGGGGACGAAGAAGGTGCGCGCGCGCAATTTCATGCTTGTAGCAAGGCGAGCAATGATTGATATATTTTTCGATTTGATTGAATATTATGAACATAATTAGAGGCGAGTAAGAAGAAAACATAAACAAGAGATTTCTTCATAATTTTTTTTGGCGGTTGCTTCGGACATTTGAAAAAAATAATTTTGTGTGAAAGCAACAAACACTAGGTTTATAATTTATGAAATCTCAATTCATTAATTGAATTATAAAATTGAAGATATTAACGTATATTTTAAAATTCGAAAAAATAACGACATTTTTCTATTCAATTTCAAAAACTCGTTATTTATAAAACTAGTAAAATTAAATTATTTTCCAGTTCAATAAACTTTAAAAACCTTGTCAAATGCTTAATGTCAAAGAAAATTTCTTCTTCTTCTTTCGTCACTCATTAAACTTATTAAAGTCAATTCATCACACTTTCTCAAGAAGCGCTTTCTGAAACTTTCATTCCTTCTTCCACACATGAATACACAAGAAATCATTTAAAAGTAAAAAACACCTCTAATCTTTTTTTTCCTCTCTATATCGTTCATTAGGAATTTACTGATCCATCAAATCTTCAACGACATATACGAACACATCACGTGGGCGCACGCAGTCACGCTTGTCCCGAGTGTGGCAAAACATTTGCAACATCATCAGGATTGAAGCAGCACACTCACATTCATATCATCAGTGAAGCCATTCCAGTGTGAAGTTTTGTCTTTAAGGCTTACACACAATTCTCAAATTTGTGTCGTCACAAACGTATGCATGCTGATTGTCGTATGCAAATAAAGTGCAACAAGTGGTGGACAAAGTTTAAGCAGTTTACATCATTATCGAAACACAAGCGTTTTTGTGACTCAACAAATAGTGGCAGTAATCTCGTTGGCAATCAACCATCATCACAGACACAACATCAAAATTTCAACAACAACAGCAATGACAACACCACCTAATCCATTTTTGATGTTCCGCAACTCGCCATTCTTTCCACCTGGCATGGCATCATATCAGGATTACAAGGAATTTTTCCACCAGTCCGCTCAAGCACCGCATTTTCCTTTATTTTTACCAAAGCATCATTTTGAAATGCCATGTTTGGATTTGACAGCACGACACCAACAAAAAACTAACAACAAATGTCACCATCACAAGCTGATGAAGCATCAACTAATTTGCGACCATCACCAGCTCGACCAGCACTTTGAGTGTCAGAACCTCATTTAACAAACATGAAAAAAGCTTGGAGCAATAATATAACAGCAGCAAAGCTTAATATTTTAATTAATTAATAGCAGTAAACGTAAGTCAACGACAACTGACAGACCGATGAGAGCGAATCGACGTCATCGCCTGTTCGTAAAATCCATTCAAATCGCATAAAGACGAGCGCAATGGTACCGAACCACCAAAAATGGAATGGATAACTTAAACCGCAAATGTTCTTTTCCAACGTCGTTGGACATGTCGAATGAAATCAAAAAGTAACAAATCAAAGTGATGCTGACATCAAGGTAAAGTATCTTGTGGACAAGATTTTGACTTTTTTTATGTGTGTGTGTGTATTTAATATCTCGTCAATGGCATTTGAAAATTATTTTTGACATTCTCTCTTTAAATTGACTATCTTGGGATGAGGCATTTTAAATTAGCATGTTTCGTGAAGATTTGCGCGTGAAGATATTTAATAGCGAGAAAATAGTTTCAAGTTGGGTGTCAAATTAATTGAATATTTAAACAGATGGACATTTTGATGGAATGAGTAAGATAGTTTAAAGAGAGCTGACAAGTTTTTTGTGCTATTTTGAGAGACAAGGAAGAGAAAATTTATTTTTTATCTAACGTTTTTTTAAATTTAAATTTATTTTTAAAATAAATTTTAAATGCATCAAGCTTTAAAATTTAAAAAATCCTTATTCATTTAAATGAAAAACTTGAAAATTGACAATTATAAGTATTTTGTTATTTAAATTTGAAAACATAACGTTAAAATATTAAAAAATAGATCAAAAAATAAAACTTTTTTAAAGTTACCTGCCCATGTATTCACATGAACTAATTTTTGACTCATTTT
>CM031379.1:29210413-29285117 GCA_018290095.1 Polypedilum vanderplanki | reverse complement strand
TCCTTCACATGCTCAATTTGCAACGGTCATTTTACCTCATAATTTCATAGACCAGTTTCGTACATTGTGTCAAGCAATGGTAGTAAGAAGAAAAAGAAGAAGTAGTAAACTGCACGAATCAGAGTGAATTAGATTGGAAGTAAAGCATGAAATTTACGATTTCATCATTTATGTAGTTTTTTTTTTCGCCAGAGCACAACAGCAGCAGCACCAACAAACGGCTGATATACAAAAGACTTCAATGAGCGATTAAAAGCGGAGCAACAGCCAGTAGCAATGCGGCCAAACAATTGAGCTCCCTCACATCTCCACCCGACATATATACACACACACCATGGAATAGAGACGCTCGCCTCGCTGCCTTCGTGTCGAATATAATTTTTATCATTGAAAATTGAAAACCGTAACATTATTTATCTATTTTATGCTTCACCCCCGTTTCAAATGCTGCTCAATGTGTATATATCTCAATAAGACAGCTCATGATTTATCCTTTTGTATTCCGCATCTATAGCAAACGATATTCATACAACTATTTTTGCCATTCGGTGGTCAATGGTCAGTGTTTGGATTAGAAACAAAGAAGAATAATATTGAAAAATTATTAGCATGGATTGTGGGCTTTATTTCACAATAATGTCACACTAAGGCATCTCTCATGAATATTATATATGTGTGTAAGAGCAGTCACGATTTGTAGCATGACATTTTTGCCTTAAAATGTTTGCTCTCTGCATGCCATTTGGTTTGGTAGCAATTGAATTTTACTACTACCGTTTTCAGATCTCTGCCTATTTAAAAACTCTCGAAAGTCTATTAATTTTTTTTGTTTGTTTGTCTATTTGATAGTTTAGGAAGCAGTTTCTTTGATTATTTATGGCATTTTGATCGATGTGTGTTGCTTTTTTCAGAACTCGCTTACCCTCGCATGATAAATCTTCGCTCTCTTTTTTATTATTATTGTACATATATTTTCGGGGTGCTGCGTGAAGAAGATTATTAATTTTTTTTATTTCTTTTCTACCATCTTTGGTGGGAAGCTTTTTTTATTTTCGTAGAAAGATTATCACACGATGGGCTACTGCTGTGATTTTTAACAGCCTCAAGATACTCACTGTGGATGTTCACTTGATTGTTTCGCAAAAGAGTTCAATTTTAATATGTACACATCGAGTGAATTGTTAATTGATGATTGAGTGACTGTTGAAATCGATTTTAAAGCCCAAAGGGTCACAACAGTTAATAACAATTGCCAATAAGTAAGTAGACTTTTTTACATTCTATTAAGCTTAAGAGTTCATTCGATTATCGATCTGATTTAATGCAATAATAAGTTTTTTATATTTCAATGAAGGCAATTTGAAAAAATCAAAATTGTGAATTCATGCAAAAATAAAATTTTTAAAAAAAATGCAAAAAAGCAAGAAATATCTTCATACTAAAATATTTATTTTTTAAGTTTTGAATTTTCATTAACAAATTTTTTTTTAATTTTTCAATTTCAATTCTTGACTTTTTAAAACAAATTCTTTACTTGATCAAAATCACAAAAAACTTTTTTTGCATGAATTCATCATTTCAATTTCATTCTCAATTTCGTAAAAACAACGAAAGAGTCAAACAAGAAGCAAAATAAAGCAATTGCAGAAATGAAAAGATGACTAATGACTCTTCGTTGATTGCAATTCTCTTTAAATGTAATTACAAATTGTCACTGCCTCATTTTGAGCACCAGTTTTACACAATATTGAAGCTAAAGTCTTTGCTGATTAATATATTAAATTAGTGTATTGATTGAGACGATATAAAAAACAACATATATGCAGATTTATTGAGTGCATGTATTAAAATTATTACACTCGCTCATGTGATGCACTTAAAAGTCTTTTTGCGCTTTTTATTGTTATTGATGTTGCGCGATTAAGTTACATTTTTATGAGTTTATGAGAGAGAGTTTACGATCAAGTGTTTTTGATCGAATGGAAATTATTAATAAGTTGAATGTAGAAAATCAAGGTGAAAATATTTATGACAAAGTTTTGCTTCAATTTTGTATGTTAAAAATAAGTAAGAAAAAAAATTAAAATATGCAATCACAAAACAAATAGAATTCTAAATAAGTAAGATTCGAGTTTTGAAATTCTCAATAAATTTTATATCATTTAAATCAACTTCTATATTTTTATGTCATTTAATAAATTTAAATAATTAAATTCCAATTACCAGATTTAATTCTCAATAACAAAAAAAAGACAGAGAAAATCCACAAAGGAAATTGCTCACTCATAAATTATAAATTAAAAGTTGAAAAAGACAAAAACAAGAAAAGAGCCATCTCATCTTGTGTGTAATTTGTCGGTTATATTCCAAAGAATAAGCAAAAGAGTAGTCACAATTCAGGGAGGCTATAAAGATGATTATTATTACATGACAACCTGCAAAATTTATTTCCTTTTAATTAAATATCATTTGCATATCAGCCCAAAAAAATATACGAGACAGCAAAAGCACTTTACAGAATAAAGTTAAGTAAAATTCGTGAGCTGTAATTGCTCTTATATGTTAATTTGATTGTTTTACATTTCTTTAGGGCATTTATAAAAAAAATGAGGACGCTCTGTAAGGATATTGAATGATTTTATCTTTGCGCACTTGCTTGCAATAATAAAAAATCGAGAGTGCATTCATTATGCACGACAGACGGTAGCAGTAGCAGCAAGTTATTGTGTAACATCGTCAGAATTGGTGCTATGGAAACGAGATCATCGCAGCAAAATGAATAATGTGGACACTGAACCATGAGAAAAATTTCTCCACACTCATATGTGCGCGATACTACACATATCGATGAATCTTAATAATCAAAACAATTATGTAAGTCACACACATAAAATATTTTTCTTCTCTTCTATCTTCATGTGCAAGCTTTGCAACAAGGTTTTAGCTCTCTCATGGCTTGCAATTGCATCATTGCATTTCGCCTAAGCTGCCGCTAATTTCAATGCACCATGATAAATGCCTTGGTCTAGTTTCATAGAGTGTCGTTTGTTATTAAAGCAAACTCCAATTTCTCATAAAAATTATTATTATTAAATATCATGCATATGCAATGTATAAACACAGAAGAAGAGTAAAATTGCCAATATATAATTTAATAACTTTTAATGTATTTTTTTAAATAAGTACTCTAATAAAAATGTGTTGTATTTTCATTAGATTGACTAATTAATTATTGATTTCCTCTCTTATACAAGAATTGAATTGTTAAAGTCAAATGAAAGTGAAACACCTAAGTTAATTATTTTATTTATCATAATTTTAACATTTTCATAAAAAAAAATGCTACGCCTAACAATCAATTATTTATGAATAGACACACATGTGCATAGGCCTTTATATTTTTCTTTAATGTGAGAAAAAATATAAGAAGATGGTGTAAAATTATTTGTTCAAACATTCACTTTCATTTGTTAAAATATGATATAAATATTTATTAATGTTGAAAAGGAATTCTTTGAATGCTGTTGTTCTTATGCAATTTTTTTGCAAAAAAAATTAGAAAAAATTAACAAAACCATCGAAAAATAAAATATAGTTTTATACCACTTCAGAAGATTTCGAAACTGGATTATCAATATTTAAAATTTTTTTACATATTTAATTTTGTAGATGATTCACAAAATATTCAATTGACTCTAAATTACTGAAAACATACATTTTTAATCAATATCTTCCTTGATAAAAATTATGCATTGATGAACATTAAAATTTGTAAGCACCCATAAAAAATATTTTGTAAAAAAAGGTGAAATACTTTTCTTATGATTAAAATTTAATGTAACTTAAGATTTGAATTTTCATTTTTTTCACTATTTGATTTTTTTCAATTTTAATCTTTTTATTATAGAAAAATTTCAATATTATGAAAAAAAATTTAAATTTTACTAGACATAAATCAATTCTACAAGGATATCAAGGCACTTAATTGTCAAGTGGAATTTTGCGCCTGTCAATTGGGTAAAAAAACTACAATCAATTAAATTAAAATTAAATTCAATAAATAATCATTAATAAAGTCGGTAGTTGAAATAAAAACAAAGCTTTGAGACCATTATAAAGTTCCGAGAGGCATAAATAGTCGATGAAAGAAATATTGCAAGTAGATTTCAGAACGATTGTTCACAAAAATTGAATGAAGGCAATTTGCACTCATTAAAAAAAACTCTCTTATTCGACTTCAACAACACAATAATAATAATATTGAGTTTAGAGCTTTTATGAAGCAATAAAATATAAAATAAATTTTCGTTGTTTGTTTGTTTGTGTTTTTCCATGAAGAGAGCGCTTTAATAATCTATACAGATTCAATTGTTTTGGACACAAATGAGCACATTTTACAATAGTTTTTCATTGAAATTCACTTTTAAGAAAAAAAAGACTCACCTTTGAGCAATTTTCGCACGGATATTTTCTGAATTCACCGTGTGGATAGAGCCGATGTCGCAAATAAATTGGTCCGATAACAATATTTCCTTTGACAAAAGTTCACATGGAATGAATCTCTTGATAATGATGTGATGCTAACTAAATGAGCGTCTAATCTGAAATTAATAAAAAATAGAAGAGAAAAAAATTTTTTTATTATTTGTGTGATTTCCTACTGATTTAACGGAACAGTTTTTTTGAATATTTCAAGGGAAAATTATTGTGTTTTGACGAAGAAAATTTAAATTTAACGAAAGAAAATTCTATTGAACGAAATTTGGAAAACTAAAAACTTAATGAAAACTTTCAATTTTTAAAATTTTAACGAATTTAAAATTTTGAAGTTTTAAAATTTAACGTAAAAAAATTTTCTTCCATCAATTTCGACATACATTTTGATTAACAAGCTATCATAGACATTTTATTAAATTGACGTTTGTCTCAGTCCAACAATATTTGTTTTGTTGTCGGTAAGATGTAATAGAAAAAAGCTAAAGTAACAAACGCGGACATTTATATCCATTATGCGCCAAACATCTACATTATTCAACTTTCTAAACGTTCTAGTTTATTTATTTATTTTTAGTTGTTGTTTCTTTAAATGAAATGAGAAACAAGTACAGACTGACTGAGAGAGCAATAAATGAATGAATGAATTGGAAGACAATTACGTAATTATATGTCATTAATTTATTACATGAACGATATCATTTCTAAATTCTATCAGAGCTGTCTATTTTGTTGAACGTTAGAGTTAGAGAGAGAAAAAAAGCAGCAATAACGATTATTATGATGTTAAAACAAGCCAGAATAAGAAGCATGAAACAAAAAAAGCGATTTAAAGCGTCGAGCTTATTAATGATGAAAAATTATATTTGTTTTATTTTAACATTTTAATGATGAAAATTATGATTGAAGGTTGTATCTGCCTCCTTTGAAAGTTTCACTCATACGAAATTATTGTTTTTAATTTCTCAACTCACTCTCACTTCAGACAATTAAATTTGTGCTTGCTTTGCTCTGTTGTGAGTGTGTTTTTTATGACACTTTTGGTCTTCAATCATTTTGTCGGAATATTTCTTACTCTCTGTGTGTCTTAATTACACTTGGATGAACTCAAGAGGGATGTAAACGAGATAATTATAGATTTTAACCAAACTGATAGATTGACCTGAATATTTTTTTGTGGATTTTGTTTTCCTGCTCACAATTGCCGTCCTTGTGTCAATCTATCAAATTTCAGTCATAAAAACGCATCATTGCTGCGGATATTATTGACATAGCTTGACCATTAAAATGTCCATCTATAAAAAAATCGGTTTAAAATTTCATGGCGTTTAATTTGTATTACAAGTAAATTATGTAATGCGTTTAGACATTGTTAATCACACAATTTGTTTATTTATTGACTGATTGACGATAAATAAAAAATATATAAAAAAATTGTACACTTTCGAAGAGTGCACAAAGCAAGACGGGAAGGTGAGCGATATAAAAAAATTGCGCTATGTGAGTTGAGGGCTAGTCGAGGCTATAGACATCACACTGAGTCAATTAATGAAGCTCGATCTCGTTACAAATTCCAGGCTGTATGTGCGCGATATTCAACCTCCCAATGTGCGTACATATACTGGAAATAAGAGAGGCCACTTAATGCTTTCTCACTTCTTTTTGGGAGCTCCACTGAATTGCAATCTTTTTTTTATGACTTGGGAATAAATGTGTGCTTCACATTGCCCACAGTCGATTTTTTATTATATTCTTCTTTTATTGCTTTGCAGTCTAATTGAATGTTTTTGTAAAAACAGACTCCTTAAAAAGCATACATGGAGGACTGATTTTATTTTTATTGTTCATCCTCCTCCTACTTCATGCTACTGATATTTTATAAGTTTCCAATAAATCATTTTTTCATTGTTTTAAAGTTTGAGAAAAATTTAAAAGAATTAACAAAAAAAAATTTTATCGGATTTTTTAAACTTTTAAATTTAACGTGTTTTTATGATAAAAATATAAATAACATAAAACTGCGTAAAAAAACGGTATTTTCCAAAAATAAATGTGTTTTCTGTTAAAACACTAAATCTTTTCTTAATTTTTGTCAACCTTTATTTAAACAGATTATTCTTTACAATAAAAATAAAAGAATCCAAAAAAAAATAAATATCCATGAATTTGCATTACATAATATAAATTTTATTTCTTCCATTGAAATAACAGAAAAGAAACACAACAAAAAATATGTATCAATTATATCGACTTAAAATCTTTCTTTATTTCTTAGTCTTGTATGTTTTGCGCACGAGCACAGGGTTGTAGCCATAAATTTTCTTTCGCGTCACATTTTGAGACACATAAAAATTAATTGGTTGTAAAATCCAAAGACTGATGATAATCATTTTTTCACTGTATGTTTCTCATTCATCTCAAAAAGAAGTAGCTAAAGTTGCGAGAGCATTCACACGCGTGTATGTGTATATATAAAAATGACTCCTCAATGAAATTGAAATTTTATTTTATAGTATGAAAAAATGATTAATAGTTAGTAAAATAATTATAACTCTCTTTTCAATATATTGTTAACAATGAATGCGTTTAAAATAATGGCAGTTCAATAATGACCGAGAAATGGGGACGAAGAAGGTGCGCGCGCGACAATTTCATGCTTGTAGCAAGGCGAGCAATGATTGATATATTTCGATTTGATTGAATATTATGAACATAATTAGAGGCGAGTAAGAAGAAAACAACAAACAAGAGATTTCTTCATAATTTTTTTTGCGGTTTGCTTCGGACATTTGAAAAAAATATTTTGTGTGAAGCAACAACACTAGGTTTATAATTTATGAAATCTCAATTCATTAATTGAATTATAAAATTGAAGATATTAACGTATATTTTAAAATTAAAAAAAAACGACATTTTTCTATTCAAATTTCAAAAACTCGTTATTTATAAAACTAGTAAAATTAAATTATTTTCCAGTTCAATAAACTTTTAAAACCTTGTCAAATGCTTAATGTCAAAGAAAATTTCTTCTTCTTCTTTCGTCACTCATTAAACTTATTAAAGTCAATTCATCACACTTTCTCAAGAAGCGCTTTCTGAAACTTTCAATTCTTCTTCCACACATGAATACACAAGAAATCAATTTAAAAGTAAAAAACACCTCTAATCTTTTTTTTCCTCTCTATATCGTTCATTAGGAATTTACTGATCCATCAAATCTTCAACGACATATACGAACACATCACGTGGGCGCACGCAGTCACGCTTGTCCCGAGTGTGGCAAAACATTTGCAACATCGTCAGGATTGAAGCAGCACACTCACATTCATTCATCAGTGAAGCCATTCCAGTGTGAAGTTTGTCTTAAGGCTTACACACAATTCTCAAATTTGTGTCGTCACAAACGTATGCATGCTGATTGTCGTATGCAAATAAAGTGCAACAAGTGTGGACAAAGTTTTAGCACAGTTACATCATTATCGAAACACAAGCGTTTTTGTGACTCAACAAATAGTGGCAGTAATCTCGTTGGCAATCAACCATCATCACAGACACAACATCAAAATTCAACAACAACAGCAATGACAACACCACCTAATCCATTTTTGATGTTCCGCAACTCGCCATTCTTTCCACCTGGCATGGCATCATATCCAGGATTACAAGGAATTTTTCCACCAAGTCCAGCTCAAGCACCGCATTTTCCTTTATTTTTACCAAAGCATCATTTTGAAATGCCATGTTTGGATGTTGACAACACGACACCGACAAAAGCTAACAACAAAATGTCACCATCACAAGCTGATGAAGCATCAACTAATTTGCGACCATCACCAGCTCGACCAGCACCTTTGAGTGTTCAGAACCTCATTAACAAACATGAAAAAAGCTTGAGCAATAATAATAACAGCAGCAGCTTAAATAATTTTAATTATAATAGCAGTAAACGTAAGTCAACGACAACTGACACCGATGAGAGCGAATCGACGTCATCGCCTGTTCGTAAAATCCATTCAAATCGCATAAAAGACGAGCGCAATGGTACCGCAACCACCAAAAATGGAATGGATAACTTAAACCGCAAATGTTCTTTTCCAACGTCGTTGGACATGTCGAATGAAATCAAAAGTAACAATCAAAGTGATGCTGACATCAAGGTAAAGTATCTTGTGGACAAGATTTTGACTTTTTTATATATGTGTGTGTATTTAATATCTCGTCAATGGCATTTGAAAATTATTTTTTGACATTCTCTCTTTAAATTGACTATCTTGGATGAGGCATTTTAATTAGCATGTTTCGTGAAGATTTGCGCGTGAAGATATTTAATAGCGAGAAAATAGTTCATGTTGGGTGTCAAATTAATTGAATATTTAAACAGATGGACATTTGATGGAATGAGTAAGATAGTTAAAGAGAGCTGACAAGTTTTTTGCGCTATTTTGAAGAGACAAGGAAGAGAAAATTTATTTTTTATTTACGTTTTTTTTAAATTTAAATTTATTTTTAAAAATAAATTTTAAAATGCATCAAAGCTTTAAAATTTAAAAAGATCCTTATTATTTAAATGAAAACTTTGAAAAATTGAAATTAAAGTATTTTTGTTATTTAAATTTTAAAAATACGTTAAATATTTAAAAATAGATCAAAAAATAAAACTTTTTTAAAAGTTACCTTCCCATGTATTTCACATGAACTAATTTTTGACTCTTTTTTTTCTTAACACATACAGGATGAAACAAATGAAAGTCATTCCGAACAGCCCCTTGATCTGAGTGTTACAAAGAAAAGACGACGCATTCGTCAATCACCAAGTCCAAGTCCATTAATGATGACAGCGGCCGCTGAGACAAGTGATGAACATGAGACATCACAGTCGCCCAAAATTGATGTACAAAAAATCACATCGTCACCATTACAGCTTCAAAATTCAGATGAGCAGCAAGCAAGTCGTTCGCCATCAATATCACCACGTTCTTGTTCACCACCCACGACTCATACATCAGCTCCATCATCGCCAGGACCTCAACCACATCAAATGGCCTATCCAAGACCCATTCATCCACTTTTACTCGATGCCATGTATCGACCAGGCGGTCTTAATCCCTTTCAACCTCCTTTTCCTTTTTTAGGGCCAAATTTTCGCGCCGGTTTTGATTTGCTCAATCGGAATGGAGGAAATTTTCCTGCAAAAACGTTTCATGATGCACTAATGTCAGCTGGTGGACTTTCATCAACACCAAACAGTGCATCACTTTTGGCTGGAGCTGCAGTTAGTGGTAAAAACAAAGATCGTTATAGTTGCAAATTTTGTGGTAAAAACTTTCCAAGATCAGCAAATTTGACTCGTCATTTACGAACACACACTGGTGAGCAACCATACAGTTGCAAATATTGCGAGAGATCATTCAGCATATCAAGCAACTTGCAACGTCACGTCCGCAATATTCATAATAAGGAGCGGCCATTCAAGTGTCCACTTTGTGAGCGATGCTTCGGGCAGCAAACGAACCTCGATCGACATCTTAAGAAACATGAAGCGGATGCAGCTGGCATAAGTGTAAGTTTGGCTGATTCGCCATCATCGAATGAGGCTGAACGTGAGGATTCGTACTTTGATGAAATCCGCTCATTCATGGGCAAAGTCACTCATTACTCAGGCAATCCTCATCTATATGCACCACTAGCAATGACGAATGTTGATGCTGACTTGGATGAAGCAGGCAGCAGTAGCGATAACGACTTAATAAATATCGAACATGAACATAATGACAAAGATACAATCAATAATAATAATGATCGAATTGAAGTGACAACATGAAGATAAAATAATGTATGTAAAAAGATTTATAAACTATAAAAAACTATGAATAGCATAATGTTTGTTGCACGACGGAAAAAAAGTATAAAGACACGAAGTCACAATTGAATTGAAGATCTTCATCGATTTGAATTTGATCGATGGTTTAAGATAACAAAAGAAGAAATTTTTCTGAGCTCATTTATTGTTTGCTTTAGGATAAATTCGTGTGTTGTTTTGTGTGATCGTTAAAAATTTTAAATTTCACTAATACAAACACAGAAAATGTTTGTAAACAAAGAAATTCTCTAAAATGAAATCTATTTAAAAATTAATTAATTACAAAAGAGTTCTTGTGTAGAACTACTTTATTCAATTAAAAATCTTTTAAAAAAGTATGTTCTTAATTTAGTATGCAGATTAAGCGAGATTTGAGTTAATTTTGTTGATTTTAAAATTTCATTTGTTTACACATGTAAACATTTGTTTGTTGACAGAAAGTTTATTGATTTAAAAACTTCTATCGATCAATTTAATATTGAAGTTTTCATAAGATAACAGTTAACAAATGTTGAATCAATTGTCTCTCTTTTTTAAATTAGCCGCTGCTATCACATAACATATCAAAATGAGACATTCTACTTCAATCTTTTTCATCAATCGCTTTATATATTTTGCAATCAATTTGAAAAAGAGCAAAAGAAAGAATGCACACATGAAATGCGAGCAATACAATCCAAAGTTAGAGCAGAGCAGAGCGACAGGAAAGAGAGAAATAATTGTCAGATCATAAATTATGAAATGAAATAAAAAGAAGGCAAGAAAATGAAGAAATGAAGACAGTAAGAAAAAAAGAGCGTAGAAAGAGAGCTAGAAATGCCATTCCGATTTCATCACTGATTGATAATTAAATTTAATGAATTCACTGATATGTGAGCATGTAAGCATAAGTTTCATGCTTTCATTTCGAACGACATGTTTCAATCCGCGCGATCAGCGAATTGATTTAACTCTCTCGACTACTGCTGCTGCATTTTTGTCTTCCCTTTTTTCTTTGTCTTCTTTAACAATTTACCGATCATATCTATTCTCTGTACTGCTCGGCTTTCATGCGAAGCGCATTATAATGCCTTAAAGAAGTCTCTCTTCACTCATAAAAAAAATCTAAAATTCTAGGTTTTAGAATTACTCTAAAATAATTCTAGTGAAAAATTTTTGATTCTAAAATTTTTGTTCTAGAATACAAATTTTTTTAAAATTTTTACTTTAAAACCTAGAATTCAAAATTTTTAATTGTAATCTATAAGATATACTTCGCAAAAATTATCAGCAATCACAAAGTCAAGTAGAAGTAAAATTCCTTTGAAATTCATTCATTGATTATACAAAAACTTTTATTGCGTGAATGAAGTTTTACACTTATGGCTCATCTTTAGCCAATTTAAAAATGTTTCGTGCACTTCTGGTGCATTGAAAATAATTTTTATTTAAAAAGAATAAAATTAATTTTACAGTAAAGTTTTAGAATCTAAAATTTTATTCTTGTTTTTTATTCTAGAATTATATTTTAAAATCTAAAATTATATTTTTGTTTTTTACTCTAGAATCTTATTTTAAAATCTAGAATTATATTCTAAAAATTTTAGAATTTTTATTTTAAATTTAAAAATATAATTCTAGAGTAAAAAACAAAATATAATTTTAGATTTTTACATAGAAATCTAGAATTTTATTTTAGATTTTTTCTATGAGTGTGGCAATGAAGGAGAAGTTTGTTCATTCGTTATCTTCAATAACAAAATCAGTATTGTATTTATTCACATAACAATTTTTACTCTCGATTTGATTGATCATTGAGCTTCATTTTCTCAGAGACATTACAAATATACCCTTTTATAGGTCTTTCTTTGTTTTTCTTTCTTTCTTAAGTTGCTGCTGATGTCATCCAATTGTAGGAAAAAGTAGTGTAGTGGTCGATCCATTTTAAGTAGTTTCATTTTCAATTAAAAATGATTATTTTGTGTGTCGCAAAGAGAGTTGATTGAGTCAGCATCAGTAGCAGCTACTGCGGCACAAAATATAGCTCTAAAACATAACGAGAGCAAAAATGCATTTTTACGCGCGAAATAGCGATCACAAGGTATTACTGGTGCTGATTATTATGGGAAAAATAATTCAATACTTTATCATTATGATTTATACTTATTTCTTATTATTGCCATAACAGTAGCGGCATAGCACTTCTCTATTTGGTCATTTAAAGAGTTTGTAAGAGCTCTTACAAACCAAACAAACATCACACGAAAAATTCCCAGCATAATGAATGAGCTCAAGTTATTTCTTTTACTGACGCGATTTCGACTTTTGAATTCTTTATTTATTATTAATTAGAGAAATCATTACATCATCAATTCGATTACGGAAGTCGATTGAGTCAGTGAGTTTTACCATGGTCGAGTGGAGACACAAAAAAAAATTATGATTTTAAAAAGAGTGAAAATCAATCAATTTTTTTCTATTTATGTTTGTCACTTTAGCTTAGACAGAAATTTTATTTAAGTTTATTTTATTACTATGTTCAATGTTTTATTGCATCGATGAGACATAAAGACACTTTTTTTATGAATTTCCAAAAAAAATTAAATTTTTCAAGTTCAAAAAAATTTATGAATTTTGAAAGTTCAATTTTAGTCAAAAAATATCTTTAAAATTAATTGTAATCAATTCTTAGCTATAATCACTTGTAAATGTAGAAAATAAATAAAGAATAGATGTAAAATTTACTAGAGAATTGACTCTCAACTCACACATACACTTACAATTAAAAATCTTTATCAATTTAAGTAAACTAAATCAAATTTATTCACAAGTTTAGATTTTAAGTAAGTGAAAAAAATTGCAACTTGACATTCTTATAAGAACTTAAAAAAATTTGTATAGAAACTTAATTTTTAGTAAGATTTTCCTACACACACTTACATACACCAAATATTTAAAAAAACATAAAAAATTTGTCTTTAATGCGACACAAAAAACATTAATCTAATAATTATCAAAAATAAAACTATTCATAGTAGTTGATAAGTAAGAAAGTTTTTAAATTTAAAAGAATTTTTAGAATTAAATGTTTCACTTTGAAATTCACAGAATCAATGGCGATATTTTTAGTTTTTAAGTAAGAAAAATAAATTTTTTCGATGAGAACTGTTTGACAAACACTACTTACTTAGTTTTAAAAAACTAAACCAAAAAAAACCTTTTTTTTGTTATAATAATTTTGCCGAGTCCAATAAATAAAAAAAGTTCACAATCTATATGAAAAAGAAATCTTGTTAAATTGCACCTCATCATTTTTGATTATAAACCTTTCAGCAAATCGCAATTTTTTCTCTTCAATTGCATCAATCTTCCTCTTACAGCCTTTTGCAGCACATTTATCAAAATCTTTAGTTATCTCCTCATAATCTTCATGGCTGAGAGAAGTGAAGGAAAAAAATATTTTTAAGGGCACACAAAAGAGTTACTTTCTCGCCGTTGCTTGCTGATCACATTGAATTGATAATGTTAAACGCTTTTTTGTTGTTGTTCAACTTACATACCCATCATCAAAGAGATTCCGTATGGATGATATAAAAAATTAGCGTAAGTTAATTGCACTGAATCTCGTGAATATTAAATATTTATTTATTCAATCCTTTAAGGCTTCCTTTTGTTGTTTCTTGAAAAATGAGGCATTTCTGATTGAAAATATGATGAAATGATTTTTTTTCGCTGCTTCGCTTTCGTCTCTTTTTTTTCTTTCACTTGCCTTTCTTTTCTTACTCGATTATATTGTGGGTAAATTGAATCAATCTTCAATGAGGCAAGCAAGTAAGCAAAAATAAGAAGAAGAAGAAATTGAAATTGTGCTCACTGCTTGCATGTGGATTTATGTGTTATCTTAATTTCGCTATCATTACTTTGAAGTTTATGTTGAAGTTATTTTCGGTATATGAAAGAGAAAATTGTGAAGTTTCAAGTCATTTCAGTCAGTTGTTGATCTTATTAAATTGTATCTGTTAAACGGAAAGAGATCATTAATTTGTAAAAATGTCTTCGCGAAAAAATTCTGTTTCACATTTATATAAAAAATTTAATAATTCGCAATTATTGATTAAAAGAAAGGAGAGAAAAATTTATTTTTAAGAAAGGACAAGTTTTCAAGTTTAAAGCTTGTTTTACACAACTTTAGTGTGAATAAGAATTTAAATTTTTTTTAAAAACTTTAAAGTACTGTAAAATAAAAAACCAATTAGAAAAAGTTTTGCATTATTAAAATCAGTCAACCACACAATTGTATGACACTTAGTAAAATTTTTATATTCCCTACGGTATAATTTTCGGATGGGAATAAAAGAACGTTCATATTATGCATCAACAGGTGTACTTGCATTTTCAATTGATATCGATAACTTCAAATTGCATTTGACCATGACTTTTTTGTGCTGTGCGCAGTTTTGTCTCTTTTTTTAAAGGTGAAGGTTTTATGATCAAAATCTAAAAAATAGCAAATATTTTATAGCAATTATTTAAGTTTAATGATAAGTTTTTAAATTAAAGTTAAAAATGACAAAAATATTTTTGATAATTTTCTACTAAAAAAAATATTAAATAAATTTAGGTCACTTTAATGAAAGTCCTGTTCAATTTATTTCTTTCTTATTCACTGAAGTTATAATCAAACACTGACAAGTAAAAACTCAAAATTTTTAAAATGACAAGTGCATTAGTACTTTTGTCTTTTACAAGTATTTGTTCTTAATACTAACACAATTGAAGTAGTCATTTTTACTACTGAGGGGAAAGTTTTACATATGTAATAATCTAGGTGGTCTAAAGCTCAAAAATTGACCGTTAATAAAAATAAAATTTCAAATCTTCCATCTATTTTTAGAGCATTTTTAGAACAACAATGCTTATAGTTTACTTTGTTCGGCTGGCTGGCTGGCTCACGGCTGTGGGCTAAGATCTCGAAAACTACATTAGCTAAAGACATACCGTTTATTGTGTTTGATTTGTGCTATCTAGTTATTGGGAACAATTATAATTATAACGTTGTCATTTATTGCATTAATTAAGAAATTACGAATTAAAATTTCCATATGAAAATTTGTAAACAAACAATTTTTTTGGCGCGAAAACGATTGCAGCGCTATCAACGGTAAATATTGGAACTTCATATAATTTGAATATTACTCAACCGTTATTTTAAAATTTTTAATTTAACGAACAGCTAGGTGGTCCAACCTAGGTAAAAATATGATTATTATGCGCATTCTCTCGATCCCTTCTTTAACTTATACTGTAAGAATCGTCGCGACTAAAATTCAAGTTATTTTAGTACTTAGCTTCAGTCTTGTTTGAAATTTAAAATGATTCAATTTAAAATTCGTTTACAATAAAATGATTCAGTTTGAACATTTTTTTGCATTATCTCATGAGTTTCAACGGAGTGTTGGCATTCAACTTGGTGTCAGTTCACCAGTAACTAAACGTGAAAAAGTGCAATTTTGGTTAAGAGAATGTTGGTTTTATTTCTTAGCTTTGACAATGATAAGTGCATATGCTTCATTTATTATGCATGTTATTGTGAACATAGATAATTTAGCTAAGATTGGATTAACAGTAACAAATATTTTTGCATTGACCATTGTCATTTCTATGACATTGCATTTGAAGTTTTATCATAAAGAAATTTTTGCACTAATGAAGAAATTGGAAGAGTTATTTGATAAATCATGCTTTAAATATTATAACTGATACAAAGTGAATTTAGGAGTTAAAAATGCTACACACAAAGGCTATTGTCTAACTGGATTATGTGAGTTGCTTATTGAAAATTAAAATATAATTAAAATTAAATTTTTAAATGGTTTTAGTTATTATTTTTCCTCTTTACACTGCTCCGATTGTTCAAAATATTGTCGCAATAATCAATGGTGCTGAAAAATGGGAAAGAACTTTTGCAATTGATTTTTATATACTATTCAGCATTGAACCATGGTTCTACTATGTAGTTTTCTATTTGTGGACAGGATTTTATATGGTTTATTCATTAATTTTATTATTCTCAAGTGAAATTCATTTTTATACAATGAGTCTATTGGTATCGATTGAATTTGAGAATTTGGCTGATGAATTTGGTAGATTTGATTACAAGTATCAAGATAAAGAAGACTTCAAGAAATTGATCGATCAACACAATGAATTGCTTGATATTGTTGATGAATTAAATTCACTTTATCGAGTTCCAATTTTCATTAAGTTTCTTGACAGTACTGTTCTTATTTGCTTCTCAATGTTGCAGTTTTTTTCACCTGATGTTTTGATTGTATCAACGAAAATTGCTGACATTATGAACATTATTAAATTTGCTTTGTATCTCAATGGTTCAATAATGCAAATTTTCTTACTTTGCTTCTATGGACAAAAAATAACGTCAGCAAATGAAAAAATTTCAGAAAATTTGATGAATGGTAACTGGTATGAGGCTGCAGATAGAAAAATGGTCAAGGATCTGCACTTAGTATTATTGAGATCACAAAGACCTGTTGAATTACAAGCTTATGTTTTCTTTGGCATCAATATGGAGACTTTTACTTATGTAAGTTCTAAAAAATAAATATTTTAAATCAAATGTATTCTTTTATGTTTCAACAGGTGATTTCAACTGCTCATTCTTACTTTTCGTGCTTGAATTCTATTCGTTAATTTCTTTATTCATTATATTAGGAATTTTATTTCACTTTAATGTTTTATGATAAAAAAAAAATTTTTATAGCAGATATTAATGATAATATAAGAATAATGTGTGTTTTTTGTTAATTGTTATATGTCAATAAAAAAATATTTGTAAAATGATTAGTTAGCAAAAATTTATTAAGAAAATTTCAGTGACGAAATTTTATTCTTTCCTTCCTGTTGCATGTGCAAATTTCATCAAAAATTAATGAATAGAAAAAGAAACATGTAGGTAATGATTGAAAGAAATATTGCTTAACGTAAACGTGCATTTGAATTTTTGATTTCATAGTTCTTCTTTATCCCTAAACTATCATGCTTTTTGTTTTATCATATAATTAAGCCTTCTTTTAAGTTTCCTCAAATGTTTTTTTAAATTTTTTTTATCATTTGCATTGATTTTTTAAAAAAATTATATACTGAGCATTTTCAAATGTCTTTTTTGACATATGAGTCCTATAGGATATTTTAGGTCTCTATTTCAATTTTTCAAGTACTTTATTATTTTATCAATTATCAAAGATATTTCTGATAACTGTTAGTTGGCATACGACAGAACAAGTCGCAAGAAACAAAGCAAGTAAATAACAAGCAAGAGCAAAAGAAGAAAAACTTGCTGAAAGCTGTAATCATAATTTACCATTTTATTCGTTTTTTATTGCATCTCTCACTGACGGTTGATTAAATGTGAAATTTAATGAAATGAAATGTGATAACGATGGTCAGACACAAAGAGATGGATTGTAGAGATATGTGATTCTTCATCATTAATAAGAGCAATCATACAGCAACAACTTACAGAGAAAGAAATAAAATATAATAAATTATAATTAATTAGTCTGCGACAGTGAATATAACTTGTGTGGCTGCCTTCGAGTTTCTTCTTTTCATGTTGCCTTATGTCTCTTATGCTTATTGTGAGTGTTACATTAAATAAATGTATTTTAAATTGAGGAGAGGAGGAAGGTTAAAAGAGCAGTTCCACAGCTACCGAAATAATGAAACATGTTTGGCCGCGTACACTCAATAATAATAATAAGCGACATGCCACACTTTCGACCGAAAATCATATTTTTTCTTCTCTTCTATTGTATTATCTTGCTTAGCGGAATCACTCGTATGGAAGCATGAAAGTAAAGCTCTTTTTTCTTGAATTCCAGCAGCTATGTTTCACGTCTCTTCGGAACACTCCTTAAATAGAAGACAATTGTTGCATTGGAATGTCAGCATGCTATATGCTCAAGTTGTAAATATAAAGATATATAATTTGGCGCGCGTCGTGTCAATTCTCAATTCTCGATACGAAATTCCTCATACTTCTCTCTTTCTTGCTTTGCTCTGCTCTCTTTCTATCTCTGTTTCTGTGTTTTATAACACGCATGTGTAGCAAAAGAAACAACTGTGGAGACTCAAGGATCAACAATATATTAAATTACTACTGCTTGACTGCCTTTATTGGAAGACTTCTTTTCGTTTTCGGGGTCTTTACAATTCACTCACTCAATCTTATGTAGTCTAAATCAAGATTAATTTCAATACACGATAAATTCGATCGACCATCCATTTATCAACGACAAATAACTTTACTTGTGCTGCTATTGCTGCTACTGTTGCAGTATGAGTCAAATTTTTTAGGAATGTTGAAGTTAAGAAATATTTTGATTGAGATAAAAAGATTAAATTTTTTAAAATTGTTTTGTTTAAAAATAATTTAGGAATAAAATTTGTGCATTATTTTGAAAAAAAATTTAAATTTTACTCAGATTAAATTAATTAAGCGTGATAAATTAGGTCAACAAATTTAAATCAGTTTTATTTATTCATTCATAAGTTTAATTAGATAATAAACAACTGAAATCGACTTTTTTAATAATATTTCTAAAATAATTGACGTAAACAAATACTACAGAAAGTAAACAAAAAAAATTTTTGAAATATTTTATTAAAGTCCTTTAAATAATTGCAAAATCTAAAGTTTTCAATCACTACTTAAATTTTATAGAATTTTAAATAAAATATTTTTATTTTCTTCATTCTACTTTTTAGTAAAATCAAATTTTTACAAATTTAATAAATTAGAAGCAAAATTTTCCGCCTAAGGAAACAAAAACCAGATTAAGGAACAGTTTCAACTTAATCAATCTACTTCACTCTTAAAATTGCTTTCGAAATGCAAGCGAACAGCAAACTGCAACTGGTCAATCAATTTATTACTCTGGCTCTTTTCAATTTCAAAATCTTATTTCGATTGTATGGCTAAAGGTGCTCCACAAAATAAACATTACAAACAAGAGTTAATCAATTCATTCATCCGTCTATTCTATCAAGTTATTTATCTTATAAATCTATCTGCACATAATACACACGCCGCAAACTTACGTCCATTTATAAATGCAAGTCGAAAGAGCAGCAAATTGCAAAATCTCCCCCATACACAGTAGAAGAAAAATAAAGGTACGAATATAATAAGAATTTAATTGACTCTAGTTTTGCACCAAACACAACAAAAAAGAGTGTGGCTGCTGACTACTGCCAATATTACTTAATCGTTGCGCGCGCACAAAAGCAAGCAGCAGAAAGGAAAAGAGCATAATAAAAAAATAGATCTCTCAATAATTACAATTCACACCTCTCTTTCTGCGCGATCACTGCTCGCTTATGAGTTTCAATTACAATCCATTTTCTCATTCTTATAGATTGAAATTGAAAAAAAAATTGCTTTTATGAAAATCATAGTTTATGAAGCTAATGAGATGCCAGTGTTGAGTTTTTATATTAAGATTTAATAATTACATATGCTTGCTATCTCTTTTGCATCTAAGTATTTCTATATGTGTTAATTTGCTGTCCATTTTAGACTTCAATTTTCATTTGATTAATCATGATGTTTTTCTCTTTTTTTTTCATGCAATTTTGTACAATAATTACAATCATTATGATTATAAAGAAGAAAAAAAAATAAAATGTTGACACTTGGCACTTTTATTATCAGACAATCAACCTGTTTTTTAACTCTTACTCTTATTACTCTTTTTGACGATATCTCAAGGGAAAATTGACGGCTCTTTTTTGTCTTTTAACGACTTTGATCTGAGATTAATGCAAAAATAAAAAGATCTTTTTTACTTTGCGACAATGAAATGATAAAATGTAAGTAATCGGATGAAGAAGAATTAAATCTTTTTTTAAATTAAATACTTTTGAAGTTCATTATGATATGTAAAATGAAAAGTGTTTTATTAAAAATTTATTATAAATATATTTTTTGTTTATGATAATGAAAGGTTTTTTATTCATAGCACATCTAAATAAAAAGAAAGTTTGTTAACTGCACAATAAAAAATTTTGTTCTTTAATAATTTAACATTTTTTAAGAAATTCAATATTTATATTTTTAACGAACTTTTAACGAAAAAATTCAAATTTTACAGTTTTTGTTTCAAAAATTTTATTTTTCTTGATTTTTCAATCAAACATGTCTAAAATGATTAAATTGAAAGTACATTTCCCTTGACTTTTATCATAATTTTTTTACCTTCAAAGACTAGCAATTATCTTCCATCACAGGTGTTTTTTTGTAGTTTGATTTCTACCTACATGATTGGCACCATAAAAAAGCAGAAAGAAAAGAAGAAACATATTTCTTTCAAAAAATTACAGATTAAGTAGCAAGTTGAATTAAATTACTATTATTTTTTTCCTCTTTTCCTCATGTATGTATGAAAAATATAAGGATGACAATGTATGTAAAGTACAAGAAAGAAATAACATTAAAGGAAGAAGTTTCACTTTATTTTTACCAAGTTAAGTAAAAGTGAAGAAAAAAGTTAAATTTAGGTTAATTAAAGCACCTCTGCACAAACATGAAAAATATCATTTCATTAGCGCTGTTATACAAGAGGATGTCTTACATTCGCACTGCTGCTTTACATTTATTTATTTATTTATTCTGCTGCTCATCTCAACAGCAAATTCATTTTAATCTTTCTTTCTCTTTCATTTTCGCAATGAAATTAAAATAATTTCATTAATTCTGATGAAAAAGAAGCAAAAACAGCAACCGCGACAGCAGCTCAGGATGTGCACTTAAAATGCAATATAAACTTGCGCACAGAGAGTATTGCCGAAAAGAGAGAATATCGCGAATATATTTCGAAAGTAAATGAGATTTCACGAAAGCAATTAAAGCTGTCTCGAGTTTTGTACTCTACATATAGCGCAATGAGCCACTTCTTTAATGTGATACTGTTTTTCATACGTTGTTTTGTCGATAAATAAATCGAGTCATCTCCACACGACGCTGCTGTTGTTGGTTTGCTGCTCTTTCACCCGAAATGAAACACTAAGAGTAATTTCATTAATAATGAGTTGCCATTAAGCTAAAGGAAACGTTGGCAGGGATCTTTATGGGAAAAAGTGAAATTTTTTTTGTGACGAGTTTTGTAATCGACTGATGTTGCACATTTAAAAAAATGACAACTGATGCCTTACCTTGCATGGTCAAAGCCTTTAATCGTATAATATCAAGATGACTATAATGAAATGGCATTAACTGTCTTTATATATTGGTATATATGAAATTATAATGGAATGTCTCAATTTTAAGCAACAAAACGGCAGAATTTATCATGGCTTGCATGTTTATCAACTCCTCGCGTAACAGCAATCATGCGATCAAGTGTCTAAACCTTGCGGTAAGAAAAAAAAACTATTATCGTGGTCGATATTTGGAGCAGACATCAGACAGCTTAAGAGCGCACCATTATTACATACACGAGAAAACGACCTGTTTATCATCATCGTCTAAAAAATTATTGCCATTAAAAAAGGCTTTCTTTAAAGTCTCAAGCGGCAAAAAAAATACAAAATATTGTGTGGACGAATTTCTTCATTGAGTTGATTGAAATCATTGTATTTAATTGCCACTTCTGTCATGAAAAGTATGAAAAAAAGAAAACAAATTGATGCACAAATTGCTTGCATGCACTAAATATTTTTATTCAATTTAACAGATTTTAATTAGGGTTTAGTTTTTTTTGGCACCACGCTATGTAATGAAAAGTGAAAAGGTAAAATTTATTAACTAATAATCCATTTTAATTGCCACTCTCTCATTGATCTTAATGTGCAATAAAGAGCTACTTTGTGTCGACTCTTTTGGAGCCCACACAAAAAAATGTATAAACTCTCCTCACACACATTGTTCGAATTGAGTCGGGTAGACAACATGCGGAAATCAAATTGCTCTTTTTATAACACATTAATTTTTATTACACATACTAGATTATAATCATTTGAAGTATTTGTTTTCTATTGGCATGAATTACAAACTCTTGTTACTGCTGCTTTTTGCTCTGGATGGCAATGGTTGTAGATACAATTTTTTTCTACTTCTTCTTTCTTCTATTTTGTCAAACATTGATTGGATGACCTTAACACATTTTGGGAATAAATTTGGATAATCTTTTGGTAACTTTTTTTAAAATAACGGTTTTTTTTATTTGAATTTTTGTTAAATAAAGATGATTTGGAATTTGAATTTTTTCAAAAATGCCAGCTCTTTTAAAGTTAAAATTTTCAAATAACAGATAGGTTTAGAGTAAAATATTCTTCTAATTTCTAATTAATTTATTTTTTCTAATAAAATTCTTTTCAATGTTTTGAATTCAATTGTATTTAGAAATTCAAATTTAAAATGACAGTTATTTTTAGAAATTTTGCTTTTGAAACAAACAAATTTTAAAAAGTATAATTTTACCTAACAGTCAGACAGATATTTAATTAGGAAATTCAATGAGCATTTTGTCATTGATTTCATTTTAAACAGGAAGGAGAAACTTTTTTTCCCTCATCTGTCTGTCTCACCAACGATATTATTTGATTTGACTGCAGTCATGGGATTAAAAAAAATTAAATGATATGCATAAGCTGGTGATTATTAACATAAATCTATTTGTATTTCTTAATAATGTGGATTAAATAGTGCTATTGAATTGTGCTCAAGGCAAGGTAAAGGAACTGGCAGTAGCTTGATAGCGTAGTCGTATCTAATTTGCATAATTATTATTACTGATATGGTAGAGCTAGGATGCTAAATATAAAAATTGAGATTTGAGGAAGTTATGAGCAGATTTATTGCCTGTATAATTTGCATAATTAGTGGATCATTGTTTATAGTTTTACCGCGCATTTGCATAGATTATGTTTTGATTTGCTTTCGCGTAATCTTGAGCAATAATTTTCAATTTCAATTTCATTTCCTCACTTCGCAATCATCCATTTGTCGGCAAATTAAGTCTTTTATTAAACCGAGTGATTTTAGGCCAAATTTGGGATTTTTTTGACAATCGCAAAGTGACTGATGGACGTGCGGTTTATGTGGAGTGTGAGATATGAAAAGAAAAAGTTGAACTTTACTTGTCATTACTTTCATAATTCGTTCACATAAATTGGATCACGGCACTGATCAAAGTGAAACTTTAAATGTCTTCCATCCCTTGCCTTTCATATATGCCACATATCGATATTGACGCCAGCCAGGACTCATGTTAAAGTTGACTTGTTGATTTTATCTCCAACTAATTGCCATTCATCAACTTTTCACACCTGCAATTCACTCATTCATATGAGTAAACTTTTTTTTATTATTTTGTTCAATCAAACCCACTCAAAATTTTTTTTATGTTGTTACTGTTATCTTAATGAGTGGTTAATTAAATCTGATTTAATATTTGAAAGGAGTTGAAGTGTGTGTTTTTTCGTAGGCGGCATATGATTGAAAGTTTTGTGCAGTTTGTGTATAATTACAGATTGATTTTCTAATATTTTATTGTCTTGAATAAATGATGAAATTTCTTAAGTTTAAAAATTTTGTTGAAGTGACGTACATAGTGACAAAAGGTAGAGTTCAAATTTTATTAATTAGTTAATTATTGTAATTTCTTTTTTTTTGTACTAACTTTAACTTTTAATTAAACATGAAGTTGTTGTATTAAATTTTCAAATTTTAAAAACCGTTATTTTTGAATCTAATTGATTTAATTATTAAAAAATCTTAAATTTTCTTTTTTAGTTTAACTCAAGCGTCAAAAATTTTCAAAAAGACTTTTGAAATAGAGTAAGCTTTTAAAAATGCAGATACTAACAGATTTTACTTCTTTTAAATTTTTAAAAAAATCAATAAATCAAATTTTTTCTTGATTAAGCCTTTAAACTTCTTATGAAAAATTTCTTAAATTTCACCAAAAAAATATTTTTCTTCCTTACAAGTAATGTTCTTATCTTATATTTGCTGCTTGCTTGGTTACACAACTCAATTTATAGGAAGCAACGACAAATGAGGAAATTGTGTTGTTGTGACAAGGACATGAAATGTGTTATGAGATTTGGCACGGGCGATAATTAAAAGAAGTATAAATAATTTCGCGAGAAAAAGTGAAAACAAGGTCCAAAAGACAGCAACAGTGCACACACTGACTGCATGCGTTAAAGGTGATTTTATCTCACTTCTCTTGTTGATTCTTTTCTTTTTTAAGTCTTTCTGCTATAACCGTAAATGCCTTGCATCATGCACTGTGAGAGAGGATGGAATTCTCTCACCCTTAATTAAAAATTACACTCAAGCGAAAAAAGGCGTAATCAAATTTGAAGATCTTAATTTCATATCAACATTTAATTCTGTTAAAAATTACAGCCGAAAATAAAAGATGTAAGATGGACTTGACTTTACTGTTTCGTTAACAGGCAACATCGAATGAATTATTGCCTAAAGAAAATTTTTTTACTTATCATTCATGGATGAATATCTTTGCTGTTTTTATTTAATTTTTAATTGCATTTTTATATACCAATTAATAATTTTTTTATTAACGAACTATAGTGATTTAATTTTAAATTTGAGAAATACGTTAAACAAAAAAAATTAAATAGTTTTTTAAAAAATATTGAACGTTTTTTTAATTCAACTTAAAAAAAAACAATTTGGAAGATTAGACACATTTCCAAATTCAATTGTTAAAATTACGTTAAATTTTATTTTTAAATTTTAAAATACGTTACATTAAAAATAAAAGTTTTAATTTCTTATTTTTTTTTTCAAATTACCTAAGTCAATCATTTTTCAAAAATTACTTTTATAAAACAACAATACAAAAGCTGTTACACTCAATGTAATTTATTTATTATCATGTAAACAAAATTAAAGTGAAATCAGTTTCATCATCTTCCGTACATCAGACAACAACAGCAGTAACAGAAGATTATTAAAATTAAGTTCAACATTAATTGAGATTTAAGTCGCTTTCTTACATATGAGGATGCCACATATATTTCAATAACAAAAAACACAAAGCAATAACAGATAGGAAATACAAAATTCATTGCTTTAATGCGCTTTTGTTGCGGACTGCGAAATTGAACTGCTCTATTTATTGCTTCATTTATAATCATGCATGTACACACATCAGTGGACGAAAGACAACGACGAGAGCTACATGACCGCACTCTGAGGCCTTCACGTAAGAAAGAAAAAAAATTTCATGGTGGCAGGCAGGCCAGCAGTAGAAACTGAAAATTAAAAGAGATGAAGGCGAAATACATATGCGGCAGAAATATAAGTTGAAAGCGAAATTACATAACTCTCTTTTTTTTCTTACTCTTAATATAAATGATGTGTGTAATGAATGGACCGATGGATAGATGGCATGGAGATTGCTTGAATAAATGAAGAAATTAATAAATCGTTAAGGGAGAATCTTGATTTCTTTAACTTGCATTATGCGGCTGCCTTTTATTAAGGCTTCTCAAGGGAAACCGCATGAAAGAAGCTCTCGATAAATCTTAACTTGAGTGCAACAATTTTCAATTCGCCACGAAAGTTGAAAATTATTAAAATGCACGCTTAACCTGATGATGACATTTTTATGAGCATAATTGTCGATCGCGAGACTGCTTTTTTTTGGTGGCAGGCCTTCGACAATAATTATGCTAATTAATTATAATTTAATAAATTTTTTTGGCACAAAAACAGCAATTTTTTGATCATGCACATCGCAGAGTTCACCACCTATGGCTAAAGAGCTCCTTTGCATTGAAATAGCTGCTGTATTGCTCACGTGATTGATTGAATTTAACTACCGAATAAATAATTTTTTTGTGCTAGAAATTCATAAGCGACTATTATTCATACTTACATACCTCGCATGAATGTGCCGTTCAATAGGCATTGCGTCGATCTTTTTATTCCTTTTGATATGCGATTCATAAATCTTGTTTGTTAATTCAGGCACACATTCCTTTATTATGAATCGCTTGCATGTGGATTCGGAATTTGCTCTTTTTGCAAACATATACACGAGCAGTGCGAGAGAGAGGATTGTGCTGAGGAATTTCTTCTGGTTTCATTGGCATTGATATTTTTAACTTCTGAATAGCTTTGGTTTTTGCTATTAGATTGATTAAAGATGAGGTTTTCTTGTTTTTCATTGTTATTGGATAAAGAATTGAAGATTTCTTGAGAAATAAGATTAATTAGAGTTAATATTGTTAAATTACCTTAAGACTTTTAGATTTTATAAAATGCTAAGTATTTTTGTGGTTTAAAATGATTTTTGGGCAGTATTTTTAGCGCATTTTTGCAAAAAAATCCATAATTTTCCATAAACAAAGAAATTTAAATGTAAACAAATTTTTTTTTAAAAATATAAACAACAAAAATACCGTTACGTTTTGAATTTGACAAAACTTCTGGAAATTGCAAAATATTTAAATATTGAATTTTAAAATTTATTTCAATTCTTAAGAAACTGTCAAATATTTAAATGTTCTTTCTCTCATTGAATCATTCTTCTTTTTATTGAAAATAATCAATCCATTCAAAATCTTGCTTACTTTTTGATCATCATTAACATTCAAAAAAATCTCACTCACCTTGCAGAAAAAAAGATTTTAACATATTTGATTGCGCTATCACAGTACAATCATCGAGTGAGCCCACAGAGAGTGCCACAACATGCATTAAACAACGATAATGAATGATCTCTTCAGGCTAATCTCTCAACATAATCAACGTATCACACAATTTATTCAACCCGAAAAAAAATGAGCTGTCGCACCGTGCAAATGTGATAAATGTCTACAGTGAGATAATTTTGCATATATTTTTCATCTACTAATTGAATGGAATTTCACATACTAACAGACACACTATGAACCTTCGTCATTGTTGGTCTCTTTTGTTTTTATCAGCAATCGCTTGTGACTCGTGCCTAAAGCAAAAATTACGCGCACCAATTCAAAATCAATTTGTTGAGTAAATTTCGAGCTTTTCTGTTTTCAAAAGAAAGTGAGGAGGAGTCATTTATCGTTTGTCCATGTCCCGGATCGTACATCGTGACTTCCTTATAAAAGAGAGCAACACAAAAGATAAAAAAAATTACATACAATCGAAATAATTTCAGTGTATGTTCATTGAAATTATCAGCCCAAAATCGACCATATATTTATTCAAATTTCACCAACCACTTGACCACACCTATGATAAACAATTCATGATCTGACAGAAATCAAGTGACGGCTTTTATGGTGATGAAGATGAGTGGGTAATAAAGAAATGAACAAAATTGTCCATTATTGACAATAAGACTTGTAATTGAGATGCAAATTGTTTTTTTATTGTGAATTATTACAAATTGAAATTTGATCGCAGTTGCCTTTGCAAAATAAAAATTTCTCATTCGAGTTTTAAATTTCAAAGTGAAAACACCAAAATTTTCAGTATGAACAGATTTGACAATCCTTTTGGACCACCAGTTAATTGTTGTGAATGCATTCGATGTAAACACGAATGCACAGCATATTGCTTCTGTCGACGTCAAGCTAGACTTAAACAAAAGTGGCCACCAAAGCCGAAATTCAGACTCAATTGGTCGGACAAAGAAATTCCATGTTTGATTTGCAAAAAAGCCAACTGTCATCATTGTTTTTTGGCTATACCACCATGCGATAGATCAGATGAATGCCCATCGTGCCAGTTTGAAAAAGATGATACCGCAGAAACGTGCAAATGAAAGAATGAAAGAAAATTTGAGACAATTTTTCCACCCGTTGTGCTTTTTCAAAATATCGCAAAATAATAAAAAGAAACACAAAATGTTGCACGAAGCCCTTTTTTGGAAATTACATAAATAAATATCGCTTTAAAAATATCTGTATCATTAGTGCCCATTTATCTTATGTCTTTTATTCTCTCTCCTTCTTTTTTTCACTCGCGATCTGTTCACGATATGTTTTCAGCTCTTTTATTGCCAATTTCTTAAACATTCTTCTTAAATGATAAATTTTATAATTACCGCAAGCTTTTTTATATTTTTTTTTGGTGGAAACATCTCTCGCGAATGCGTATGGTAAGTACATCGATCTGGTTACGTTATTCAACTCTTTCTTATTTTTATTTAGCATATATTTTTGATAAGGTGAATTTTATTTAATATTTCAGTTTGTTTATTTACAAAAAATGTTTGTTTGTGATATTGTACGAAAATTTTAAGAACAAGAAAAGTTTTTAGCTATTTACAAAATAATTTTAAATTTTGTTTACGAAAATTTAGATTCAAAATTTTGGATCAAATCATGAAGTTAGTTACATTAAAAATTCAAAATTCAAAAAACCGTTGTTATGAAGTTTTTAAATTAAATTTTAAAGCTCATTTAAGAACTTTAATATTCCAACAAATTACTCGAACAAAGAAACCCGTGTGACCAAAATACTTCACAACATGCCGCTAGTATGCCGCGGCATAACAATGGCATGTTATAACGTATTTTTGGTTACACAGGAAAACGAGTTTAGTATTGAAATAAAAGAATTTTTCATTCAGTTTTGTTTTGATTTAGTATGAAAAATAAACGGTAGTTTTGAAATCTGCTTAGAATTTAAAGGAAAAAACTTTTCTTATGTTCAAGAAAGACTTATTTCTTTAAATTTATATAAATCAACAAAATGCGCTTAAATCCTAAAATTTTCCCACAACAAATTATTTCATTCATTCATTCTTTTAATGAATACCTCAAAGGCTGTTGCTTTGATATTACATTTAATCATAAACAACCGGCCTACAAGAGGAGATACATGAAGAAAAACACATTTATGTTAAATGTATCAATGAAAAATCGATTTTTGGGAACTTTCTTTATGTTGTATTTTTGGTTAAATGTAATCCAGTGAAAAGATTAAATGAATGAAAAAATATTAAGGTTTTTTATGAATGAGAATTTCAAAAAATTGAGTCTCAACTTGAGTATGCCATTAAAATTCTTCAACTTAATTTCTATGACTTATTTTTCATCACAAAATATTTGAAATTCTTATTTATCTACAACGTAATCACAACATCATCACACCATTTAATTCAATAAATAAAGTAATTTAAATTTCCCAGTAAATTAATGTCACTTAGTCTACAATCTTACCCGTAATTGAATTGTCAATTTCAATGTATGTTGTACACTCTTATACTCAACTAAAAAGAATTTTTCATGCAAATTTTTTTCTTTCATCATTCGCATGGAAAATTAAGTGAGTACCTTTAAGCAATTTCAATTTACTTTACTTCTACTTCAACTCAGAAAGAGAGAAAGATTCATGTTGTGTCGAAGTATCGCGAAATAAATTTAAATATTGATCAACAATCTTCCAATTTAAATGAATCCTTTCTCTCCTTGTCAGTTCGTTGTTTCATTCACATGTGCATAAAAGAATGAAATAACAACAAGAGCAGTTCATTGCTTACATAAATGATGTTATGCATAAATAATTTTTTAGCTTCTTTTTAATGACTTGGATGTAAAGGTTTTTATAAATTACTAAAAGTTGAAATTTCATATTCATAGAAAATTTTTGATATTTGTGGGGTAAATGAAAGGGAAAATTTTCAATTTTTTTTAATCAAGTAATTTGACTTTTTCAAGAAATTGATTTAAACTTGAATTTCTTTTAGTTTCTTGATTTTTTTAATAACTTGATTTCAATTTTACTTTTTTAATAACTTGAATGATAAAAATGAGCTGAATATTCTGCAAAATTCAATAACTTTAAATTTTATAATTTTGATTAAAAACTTCAATTTCAGCTTAAAATATTTGTTTTGTTTTTAGAAAATTTAAATTTATAGAGAATCAATTCTATTTTACGTGGCATTTAATAAAAGTAAAACTAAAATTAAATCATTAAAATGAGCAAAACATAAGAAATTTTACCAAACATTTTAAATAAAATTCTCATAAAAATTAATTTTCAATAAATTTTCCCAACAGCAATATTTTAGTACCTTATCTGACTTTCAAAAGCGGAAAATTTCTTCTTTTTTATTCAATAAACTTAATAACTTTATGAAACAATTTAAATGATAATTATGCACTTTTATCAATATTCACATTAAAAAGAACGCCTTGTTCATATTATAAATTCAATTATCGTTATATTTCCATATTCTTAATTCAAAAACAACTCAAATCCACTTAATTATCAATTTATTTATATTTTCATCGTACTGAGAAAGAAATTGAGAAAAAAATTGTGGTCACTTTTATGGCATCGTTTCATTACCAGAAAGCAGTTTGAGGCATCGCGCAAAAAACATGAAGTGAAATTAATTCACCATCAAAAAATAAGTCAGAAAAATCTCGAAATATTATCGGGTGGAACCATGAAATCTGTTTTTTCTCATGACGCAGTTGTGCATGAAACATGGTAATTTTGAAGTTTAATTGTGTACATTTTGATTTATCTTCATGCATTATGTATATCTCTGTTATTGCTGCTGTTGCAGTTCATACTGGAGAAATTCAATAAAAATTTAATATAATAATTATCCATTTAATTGAAACATTGCATTTTGGAAATATTGATATTCAAAAAAGAAAATTAATTTTAAGAGTTTATGGGAAGATGCACAAACTCATTTGTTTGTTTACAATAAAGCCATAAAGCATCATTCAAAAGAATATTGAGGAAGTCTTAGAAGCGAACAAATATTGAAACCATCAATTATTTATGATCTCGTTCATACGCACATTAAAGCATGTAATTTTGACTTATACTGAAATCGTGGATAAATACTTACTTACTGCAAAGTGTTTAAATGTCAAAATGATACAGACAAAGTGAGCATTGCAATAAGCAGTTATGCGGGCCATTAAATTTCCTTCCAAAAAGTGACTTTTAATTAGGGGACAATGCTTGCTTCCTGATTAACTATATTATAGTCGCACAAGTCACAGACAATTGAGATGTTTTCTGAATAAAAAGATACAATTGCAGGGTGTCAGCTCGCATAATAAAAAATTGTAATCCTATTAATTATTTCTGATGAAGTCCTGTCGAATTTAATTCTGGGTTATGAGGAGGTTGGCTGACTCTTTTGTGAATTACATACATTGTGATCGTCATCACTGTTGACTTTAGTATTTTTTGTATGTTGTCTTTATTGTTGAGTGAATTTTGAGGTAGGTTAATGTTTAAGTAGCTGAAGGACTTTATGCTTGAAAGAAAAAATAAAGCTGGAGAGATTATTTATGGAAATTTTCTACTTTTTAATTGAGTTTTGATTATTTTAAATTTTAACGATTTTTGAAAGTTTGAATTTTTAAAAATAATTTAATTTTAAAATTCAAACCTGAAATTAAATACAACTTAAACAAATTTTAATGTGGTTAAATTGAAAATTCATTTGATAAAATTCAAAGAACTTCAATGCATGAATAAGATACAAAAATTCTTTTCTTCTGACAACCAGAAATCTCTCATATTCACAAAAAACATATACATTGTGTAAGAAATTCCAATCTTACAAATCGCTCAGAGCAATTAATTCAGTATCACAGTATATAAGTATGTATTTGCTTCCTTAACATATCTTTTTTCTGTAAAATGATAATGTCTGTACGTGTTTCGAACGCTTAAGTAAATTCGTGAATGAATAAATTGATATGTAAATTTGATTATGTTTACACTTGAAATATTTTTATTTAATAATTTTTTGGGAGTTGAAACTGATGAAAGTAAAAGAAAATTTATTATATGAAACTGAGCTTTGACCCCTTTGAAGAAAAAATGATTTTTTGTAAGTCTAAAATAAATGACGAATAACAATAATTTAATATAATAAATTGAACCACACAGACAGACAGAAAGAAACTCATCCCTCAATAACTATCATTTTCTCCAATAAATATTTATAACCATTTTCATTTAATGATGTTTATCATCAAGTCAGTCAAGTTATAAGATATAAGACATGCACATACAATGTGAAATCAATAAATTATAATTTTCAATAAAATGTTATTAAAACACACAGAGGACTCGTTAAAATAAATTATCATCATTTTTTTCTCACAAAAAAAAAATATTTTGTCGACGAATGCAATCGATCAGATATCAAGCAAAAAAAATTTTTAGTGGACAATAAAGATGAAAAGATATATTTTTTTGAGTTTCTACTCTCGATGTGTGGCTTCGAATTATGATCAAGTTTTGGAATTGAGTTCGATTGCTTGCTGCGAATCATTGAACTGCATCTTGATTCACATAAAAAATTACTTTCCAATATGTAAAAAGATCACATAAATTGAGAGAGATGTCCGTTATGCTAAATAAATGGTGTAATGTAAATGATTTAAAATGGAGAGATTATGCAGAATGTCGTTTTTGCTCTTTCAACTTGAAAATTTTACGCTGATCACAATAAACAGACTTTTTATATACCGTCGTCTTTCTGACTTGCTTGTTTAACATTTATTCATGTTTTTATTTATTTATTTTTTGTTCTTACGCAATTTATCTTCAATGCGAGAAAGAAAAACACAAGAGAAAATGTTGAGGAAGTTTTCTGTTATTTATTTCTTTTAATTTTCTTCTTTAGTACATCGATATGCATTGATTGGGTTATTAGGTTACGAGGAGAAGAGGAAGAAAAAAGAACATTGTTTCGCACATTTTAAATCAAAAAATTACTTTTTATCTTCTTCTTTTTATTTTATTACAACCTTTTGTTTTTAAGTAGAAAGTGAATTCTTTCTTTCAATTTTGCTTCTGTACAACAATAAAAAAAAGAATTTATTGTTTTTAAGAAGTTTTTTTTTTGAAAATAAAATTATGATTCTAATGAAATTTTTATATTTTTCTATTTATCAAAATCTGCAAAAGAAAATTTAATAGAAATCTCATTTTTAAAATGCGCTTAAATTTTTATTTTTATAAAATTTTCAATTTCTCCATGAAATTTTTTTAAAAATTCCTCACGAGAGACAAAAAAAAAAGAATTCTTTTGATCACCATCAGCACTTTCAGCTTTCAGTCTGTCCCTTATGTTCAGCTTCAATTTCAAAGTAATCAACAAGGAAATTACACTCTTTTAAAAATTCCTCGTTTTGGTGCTCACTAAAAAATTTTTTATGTGAAATTTAATGAGCGAGTTGTTTTGGGTCAGAGTCAACAATTTTTGTATTGCGTCTACAATCAGCGATAAATTTTAAGAAAGATTGCAATCATAATGAAATCATCACCATGTGTGCCGTACGGTAAAAGAAATCGATTGAGATTGTAAGATTAAGTTATCGTTCATCATCAATAAGAAAGCAAGTTTGCAAAGAGAGGAAATGTGATACGATACATGCAAGCAAAGTAAATAAGAGAGACTTCAATTAAAAATAATTTATGAATACCCCGAAAAAAGAGTCAGCGCGCCAAAATTGAATTCATTCATCATCAAAAGGCATCTGACGAAAAATAAGTGTTCAATAAATAATCTCGAGCGATGATAATTTCGGTCGGGTTGCTCCAATATTTATGAGCCTACAACTTGTAGAGTTGTTGTCCACTGAATTCCACATTCTCATGATGGGCATCATTAAAAAAACTCAGAAAGAAGATAAATGACTTATGCTGACCATCACTACATCAATGCGATACAGTGTGCTATAGTCTGTATGTCTCAATGCATGATAAACGAGAGTGAGATTGAAAATGAAAGTTATGTTCTTTTAAATATGTAATAATGCCCTTCTTTCCTTTTTTTCTTCTCCGTGCCTTGCAATTTTTTTGTTTTTTTGGAACCTCATAAAATATAATTATCAGCACTCTCTGATGCCCGTGTATTCGGATAGGAGTTACTTCCCTCATTCACTCTCTGCTGTGTAATTTTTCTTTTTTTCTTTCTTTTTTGCCTTTTTTTTATTATTTTGCAAGAAGAAATTGAATTAATTTCATTTTAAGAGAGGTTGGTCAAGGGATGGCAAGGAAAATGATAAGATCTTGCAATATGTGCAATTTTCTTGGAAGAGAGAAATTGTTAATTAATTTATAGAATTATCGAGTAAAGGTTTAGAAAACTTTTTCTTATCAAAATGTTTTAATGGATAGAAAAATGAACTTTTTATAAAAATTTTGTTATAAGCTTTAAGAAATCATAAGAATTTCGAATGTTTTTAAATGCTTAAATAGTGAAACGGCATAGAAATGATAATTATAAAATCTATTCCATTTTGTAAATTTTAAAATTTTGTCATCTCAGAAAAGATAGTTATCTCGGTATTTTTAAATTGAAAATCACCGTTATATTTTGCTTGCATCTAAAAAGAAAGATGACGTATTTTTCAGGACATACAAAAATCCTTACAAAAATTATAAAAAGCTCTGTAAATAACTGCGACCTTTTAATTATTCCTAACTGAATTCTTTAAAGTTAACATCAAAAAAAGTTTCCTAAAGATTAAAATCTAGTAAACATCCTCACTATTCTATAACTGACATATTTTTATTATTATTTTAAACTTGTTTTTTCTTGTCTTAAAATATAATTTCTTAAAAAAGTAATTTAAATGAAAGAAAAGTTTTTACTATTATAAAAAATTATAAAAATGATTCTATTAATTAAAACCAACCCAACATGCTCTTTCTTTTTGCTCTCTCTCTATCTATATAGCGAGACACAAAACTAGCACTGCAAATGGCCACAATTAATAGCAAAAATGACTCTGCGTTGAAATATATAAATAGGTAGATATCAAAAGAGACAAAGATTATTTATCTAATGCAGGCCATTATTGCTCAAGTTTAAAATGCGATAGCGAGATAGATATAGTTGGACAGATACATATAAAATAAATAAAACTATCAAGAGCGCCCCTCGATATACATTTATAGTGAGTGAGAGAGATAGAAGGAGAAGAAAAATAACACAAATCTTCAATCAGTGATTTGCGCAATGCAATAATATCAATCTCTCCATCTTGTGCGCGCGCTATAACATGCAAAGAGAGTCAAGTCAAAAGAGAGGGCAAAATAGAGAGATAGATATTGAATCATATATTTCAACATTTATTGGCGCGTTAATAAATTAATCTGTATTGCAAAGCAGAAGGAATGTGTTCCAGTTTTCTTACAATATTTTTTTTATTGTTATTTGATAATTAAATTTTATGGTCAATCGTCATGTATGTAAGGATGAGAAAGATCTAGATCAATAATGTTAATTAACTCAACTCATCGAACTAGTCAATCTCAAATTACATCGAGAAAATTTCTGAAATTCTTTCATATGCATATGCATGTTCATAAGTCATATATATGCATAGCAAAAGCTCCAATGTTGTTTCATGTATATGCATTAAAAGATTGTTTCTATTTTGATTTATTGATTTTATATAAGAAAGACCACCCGAGTCAACAGTATGCCGTATATGTTCTGTATATGTAAGACTTTCTCTCTAGTACACATTCATTGTACGTCCAAGCCGATAGAGTTCATAATTTACGGATTTATAATTGTGCATTATGACATCGCTATGCAAATTTTTCTTCTTTGCAAAAAAATAATTTTTTGTAGAGCACTCGCGCGCTAAAATGGGCACACTTTTGATCTGACTTAGTTAGTGTTATGCGGAGAGTTTTATTCGCCCTCGAGGATATCACGCTTTGATCCATGATGAACCTTTATTTCTTCTTTCAACCATGAAACGGCATACGCCAATTTCTATTTCTTTGCTTTTTTTGCCTCATCTTTTATTGCCTTCTTCTTATTGTCATGCCTTCCTACATCTATGCTGTAGCAGCAGTGATTGTTGTACTATAGCTTCTAAAAACGACCGAAAATTGATGGAAATTGAAGTGAAATTTACCAGTGGAGAAATTAAATTACTTGATCAAGTTGAAGCTGTAAATATTCAAGTAAAATAGTCAAGTGACTTTGTAAGTCAAGTTACATTCAAAAGGCAAGTCGATTTAAAGTCAAAAATTTAAATAATGTGAAATTAGGGTAAAAGATTTAATTTTGGGCCACTTTTTGTTTACATTCTTAAAACATTTAATTTAATCTTTTCTAATATATTAATAACAATGATTGAGTGATTATTTAATTCGTTATTTAACACTGATTATACTTTACGTGTTTAGTTTCAGCATCATTCAATAGTTTTCGCTAATTAAATGAAAATGTTAAATACTTGAATAATCAAGATTTTTGTTGATTTTCCGTCACTTTTTTGTTTTCAATATTTTGTCAATTATTCACGAAAATAATCAATATATCACTCATATTTGATACTTCACAAGCACTAAACCGTTTCACACACTTTTTAATGAGCAAATATCTAGCTAGAAATATTTATTTAAGCCAAAAATTTGATTTTGGAAAATCTTTGAAATTGATAAAACCTTGATTAAACGAAATGCTGCTTATTTAAGTGTTTAAAACAATATATAATGCAACGAAAAGAGTTAATTAAGAATTAAACCTTTAAAAGTAAGTGTAGAAATCAATTGTTTTACAAATCTGAAAAGTGGCCCAAAAATAGATTTTTTGGCCCAAAATTAAATTGGGTTTTGTTTTTGTCAATAACTCAATAATTAAAGACTTCTAGCTCTCAAATATGTTTTTAAATATTAAGGAAAAGCTTTAGCTTTATATACGAATCTTAATCATTGTGTTAATTTATGGATTTAAAGAGATTTCAGATATTTTCTGTTGAAACCTTACAAAAGTGGCCCAAAATTAAATCTTTTACCCTATTTATCAAATACAAGAATCAATAAAAACTTTCAAAAGAAAATGAATGTTATTACATGCACACCATCAATTTTCATTAAAATTCTCACTGGTAAAAAATTCTTTTCTATTGCGCTTAGAGTGGTATTATTGAGATAAAAACAGAACCAAAGCCTGTCATTAAATTTCAGTGTGCTCTCTATCATGCCTTTGAGACATTGGATGGAAATAGACAATGATGATGATGAAAAAAATAAGAGAAATGAAGTCAGTAAAGTATGTAGAGCAAGAAGCAAGACATTTCGTGAAACTACCAAATTTAAATTCTTGCACAGTTAACATAATGATCAGCAGAACGAAGACAATGGTCTTTTAGTTGTTGCCAGAGATAGAGAGAGAATGCTGTGTTATTATTTTGACAGAATTAATAAGCACTAGTGATAAAAACAGTCGTCCCACAATCTATATACCATTATACACTGCCACTGCACTTACTATATATTCAGATTAATAACAGTTTTTATTGCTTCTTTACCAGAAAGACAAGGCGCATCACGAAGTTGTTTCGTGGACCATGAGTGAGAGGAATCGCTCTCTATATTATAACAATTAACACATTTTTAACTTAAACAATAAACGAAAATTGCAGTAAAATATTTTTATACCTAAATGGAAGGTGCGATACATCCCAGTACACGCAAAAGCCGCTTTTCAGCTTTCATGTAATTGTTTGAGGACAACAATGATAATAAGGTAAAAATAAGTGAATTCTTCTTTTTTCTTACTGTCGTGAATTATTACATTACAAAAATTATTATTATGGATTTTAAAGTGAAACTGTGAGAAATTTATTTTTATTTTTAATAAAAATGATGAAGAAGATGAAAAAATGGAATTAAATAATTTTTTAATACATTTTGAATTATACTTAATTTAGGACTTGAGAGTTTTTTATTTGATATCAAAAATTCATAAATAAAACACGTTTGTGTTGGTTACAATTTAATTTTTATTTGACTGTTATTTTCAATTAATTGAAAAATTATCAATAGAATTGATCTGTATGGGTAACAACCTGTTGAAAGGTTTCATATATATGATATATGCTTTCAATAACAACTTTTACAGAAGCTCGCGTCAAATGATTTCATCACCTTTAATTTTTAAGAATTTGTCCAGCACAAAAATCAATTAAGTTTCAGGAAATTCCAAGTAATGAGTAATGATCTAAAAAAAAGCTAAGTCAAGTTGACTTATATAAAACAAAAAACATCCTCAAATCTTAACGGATCTCTAAATAATGTGTAAAGTATGTCCGTTTTATCGATTTCATTACAATATACATGTTGAATAGTTGTGTGGGATATTTTGATATATTAGCCACTTAATTAGTTAGAAATTAATATCAAATGCAAATCAGAAGCTATAAAACGCTGCATTTTCTAGAAATAAAAATGAAACATGGTTGTGTGACAAATTTTTAATGTCGATTTGCTAATTTATTGAATTTGCATTCTAAGAATTTTCTAAAACGGATTTGACATGAAAATTAAAACTTTCATTGAAATGCGGACCCAATTTTTGTTATTTTGTTGCTCTACAAAAAAAAGTGATCCATGAATTGAGATGATTAAAAATCCAAGTTGAGAGAGAGAGTATGAAAAAAGAAATTAAAGTAAGTAAGAAAAAAATAACAAGTCATCTTATTTCGCTTTTAAACAAAAAAGGCAAAAAAGAGCGCAAAGAGCGATAGAGGCAGGCAGTGGAAAAGAAATGAAGATCAACTCACTTGCTTGTATGTAAATTTTTTTTGCTTCAATTTAAAATTGATGGAAATAAATCTAAAAACAGGTTTGGTGCTTCATTCGTCATCTTTAGCTCATATTTATTATAATTTTTTGTGTGTGTGTCTTTCTTGCTTTCAAAGATGATATGAAACATCAAATATACATTTTAATAATATCACTATGAAGAGCGTAGAAGTAAGATAGAAAGTTTTAATGACTTTGGAATTTTCTATTGATTCTTATAACGCATTTTTATAAAACAAAACAATTTTTTAAATTTATTATTTTCAAAAATAACGTATTTTTTCTTTTCAAATTATATCAGCTGTGAAAAATTAAAAAACCTAGAAAATAATAATTGTTTGTAATTTTTATGAATTTGAATTATAATGAAAAATTCTCAAAAATTGTTTTCAAATTTTTCTAAATAACGATTTTTTATACTTCAAATTTTTAAAAAAATACGTTATTTTTCAAACAAAGACAAAATGAAAAAGATTTTGTCAAATGCTAAAAATTCAAATTGTGAAAAAAGATGAGATGAATTTGAAATGAAGCAAGCGAGAGAAATAAAACGAATTACGAATTAAAACAAACGAGACAATCCAACAATTTGATCTCTCTGTGCAAGGCAGAGGAGAGAAGAATTTCTTATGTGGCTTCACCAAGACATTACATATATGTATTAATACTTAAAATAAAGTCATTTGAAGGTTGATAAATGAGATGAGATTAAAAGAAAAAAAGAATATCAATTGATGCGGTGTAAATATCAAAATAATAAATTTATTAAAAACTTTTTCTTCTTTTTTGTTCTCAGTTCAGTTCATTGGAGTTAATGTGAATGTCAATAAACGACCAATGAAATGTGTTTGATGGTTTAAGATAGAACAAAACATCCAAGCAAAAAAATTTTCCTCACTACAGTCTTTTGTCCACGATGAAGTCTTTGCTACTTTTATTGCTCCAATTTCAAATTTTGTATGTACATATTGAAATGAAGCAATGTTGAAAAGCTAAAACGTGTTTCTTCTTACATCTGAAATCAGCTCCCGGATAGGAAAGTTAGTGAGTTTCGTATTTTTCCTTTTTTTTTCTCATAAACAAATGGATATTAGTAAAGTATGTGTAGTATGTGCATGCAAGTCGCTGTTTGTTGCTGCCTACAACAAAATAGCATTGTTGTTCAACGAGTAATCGATTGATCGTTATAGGATCGAATTAGAGCTTTGAAATTTAGAAAATTTACAGAATTTTTAAAATTATTAAAACTTAAAATTGAATTTTTTGTGGCAATTTTAAACACGTTATTTTAAAATTATCTTTAACAAGAAACTAAAATTTTTTTTAAATTAACAGTTCGTGAAAATTCAAAAAAATTTGAACTAAAAAGGCGCTAATTTTGAAATTTATAAAAAATATTTTGCTCTAAATTCAAAAATAATTTATAATAGCAGCCTCTACCTAAATCTTTATCTTTCAACAATCTCTCATCACAAAATATTCCCCTTCTGCTATTCAATCAAGTCATTCTAGTCACTGTGCCTTCAAGTCATTTTTTGTGTGCCTTGCAAATAATCAATCTTTAAAGTTCACAATTAATGGTCAGGAATTCCGTTACAGCTCATAAAAAATTGAAATCTCTAAAGCCACAAATCAATTAAAAAAGCCAAACGTTTAATTACAAATGCAATCATTAACTGAAAAAAAAACTAGAATTTGTTATATTTTTTGACTAAATGAATCAAGGGAAGAATGCTGCTGTTGTTTGCTATTGATATAGATCAACACTCGGTATATTTTGCCTTAAAGCAGGTTGAGCAGCAAAAGCAACAGCAGCAAGCACTTCTCGTATTGATTTGCAACACAGAGTGAAAAAAAGAAGGTTGCATACAATGGTATCAAAAAGGCATTTATTAGGGATCACAACAATGCCCGCGCGACTAAAACTCGTTTAACAATGAACACGAAAAAAAATACAAACAATTACTTTGCGAAATCTCCTAAGCACATCGCGTCCAAGTCCAAGTAGCAGTAGTAAGAAAGAGAGAGAATAGTTCTCTATTGTTGAGGCCACAACAACCTTGGATACCGTTATCAAATATGAATTACACTTATAACACAAACCAGAGTGTGCTGGCGAATGTTGTCTGATGAATTAAAAAAAACTATATTATACTCTATATGAAAATAATAACGACGGCTATGAACCACACCTTTTGCAATACATACCACTCCCGCTCGTCATAATCGCATCAGAATGTAATAGTCGCTCTCTCACTTGGCTTTATAAATAAAAAAAATTCAAAACGAAAAGTGGCTGGAAACATAGACGACGTTGTTGTGTAATATCACAATTTGAAATTATAATTACAATACATGGGATATATAGAGATGACAATCGAGTGAGACTTGCTTGTACTTCATGTGAGGTTATCAATGACTTAGGTGTAAATTAACCGACGTACAAGGCCGCATTTCCGCATCTCTCTCTTACAAACATGCTCATTCATTCTCCTCGATGATAATTAAAGTAAGTGAAATATAGGGCAATAAAAACTCGAGCAAGCTTTTGCATGAGAGAGAAAAGATAATCATTCTGATTAAATTACAGCTGCAAGCGCTGCTTTGCTCTAATGTCTAGCATCGATTCTCGACTGACTGAGAAAAAATGCTTACCTATAAAATTGAGCGCGAAATCCTCCCACTAATACCTTTTCAGCTCGGCAATTTTCAGAAGGTGAACGAGTCTATCTTTTCACTCTCTATCTTGAATCGCTTTGCTCGCGTTGAGTCGCTGACTTAGCTATTGCAAATAGATAAAAAGGCCATTTTTGTCAATGACATTCTATCGTGGCGGCGACTCTTTCCCCACTTTTTAAGCTGGATATATACAAAAAGAGAGGCTTGTAAAGAAAAATGAAAGTAAACTTACTGACCATTTGACTATCCCTGTTTTAGTTTTTAACAAAATTAATGATTTTTGAAAATCATTTTGTCCTTTTTTGAAAAATAAAACATTTGATAAGATTTTAAAAATACCGGTTGAAAAATTTGAAAATTATTTGCTCTAAAATTTTTGAATTTCAAAATATAATGATCCAAGGGTGTAAAGCCTTCTACGAAAGAAAAAATTCGTAATTATCCTTTAAATGTTTAAAAAATTCATTTTTAAAAGTTAAAAAAACAACTGAAATTTTTTTAATTTGAAAATTCAAAAATTAAATAAAACCGTTATTTAAAATGCGCTTTAACAATTCCTGAATTAAGTAATAAAAACCAAAAAGTTCAAGTTTATCTATTGAAGTATAACTAAAAGAAGGAAAAAAATTGTAATTAAAAAATATAAAAAATAAATCACATTTTATAGTGTGCTGATTACTATTAATCCAAATCACCATGAGCTCATATAAATGTGGAATGCTTCAGCCATTTATCTATCAATTTTGTTACACCGAGTAGCATTTAGTGCAATGTCATGATTATTATCCTAAACTTTTAATATTTCCTTAATATTTTACCTTCTGAGGTACAGCACACAAATGCTTTAATTACTTACACTCGGCACAAGTTGAAGTTTTATTGAGTGGAGAAAATTGCATATTTACTGACTTTCTAATGATTATAAGAAGGTGCAACTCTATACAGTTGACTCTATATTATGACATATGCATAAATTTAATTATCTTCGGTTAATAATAACAACAGCAACCGAATTAATGTTACTGGAATGCTAAAATTCAAATTCAATAGAAAATAGAAATGACTTGATTCGTTAAGTTGAAATAGTGTATTTTTTTAAACATCGTTAATTTTGAGTCAAAGAGCATAAAAAAGTTATGAATTTTTCTTAAATTTTCCCTTTAATTTTTAAAGCATTAAATCTTTAAAAAAATCAAAAGATTTTAAGAAAAAGATAAAGAAAGATATTTTAATAAAGACTAAATTATGTCTTTATCTTCAGTTCATGCAAGTGATAATTTATTGGATGCTCACATTTTATTCATAGATTGGGTCGATAAGATACAGATCGGTTATGATGCATTGCCATTGTCATTTTTTTTTCTTGTCCCATTGTAGTTAAGCGATGTGTTGTGATAATAAATTATCAAGTCCATTGTTTCCCAATGCATTTATCATCACCGTTTTCATCGCCAATATTTAAATAAAGTGCAGATTTCTAATGCATAAAAGAGAGTGTTATACTTGAGGCTTACTATAATAAATTCATGCACTATCGCGTTATCTTGACATCGATTTCGCTGCTTGGCATCGTGTGTTTAGCTTTAACCTTTTAACAGAAGCTCTCACTGCATGATGTGGACGATATTGAGTAAAGTAATTAAATGTTAAGTATAGTGAGCTTTTTCATTTAATTTCAAACTTTAATCAGCTCATTCTGACGCTGCTGCTGCTCTGCTTTAGCACCCACAAATTATGCTAATAAACAAGCTCGTTAGATAATTTAAGTTTCAAGTACATCGTAGAAGCAATGGTGAGAGATTTTCGATATATTCATTAAATAAGTATAAGCATTCATGTTACATCACATTACGATGCCAATGCTTTAATTTTGTTGTTTTTGCGCTCCCTTTTTGCATGATCTGCTCTGCTCTACACTCATGTGCATGCTTACGGAGGAATTGTCTAATTTGCATAATTATGATGTACCATAATTCTTGTAACAATTTCATTAGTCAATGAACATACGCTGCTGTTATTTGCTGCTGCTGCTCAGCAATTTTATATGTGCAATTTTTAACATTTTTTACAAGCATATAAAAATATTATTATCGGATTGTCAGTGAGTCGTTGCTGCTGCTGTTATAGCTTGTGTGAGCTTAATAATTGATATGGCGTGAAATTGAGGTTGTGATTTGAAGTAACATTGAGAATTATTACCTTTTTATGTAGCATATACTTTTAGATTGTCTTTAAAATAATTAAGAAAAAAATTTAATTTAATTTTTTGAAGTTTAAAAAATTTTTAATAAAAAATTTTAATGGAACATAAAAAATTAAAGAATAAACTTTTAAAAACATAGTATATTATAAGAAATCTTAAAATCTGAACTTTAATTTTTACACAAAATTTTAATTTATTTATATCAGATCTGAAATTTATTTGGAAAAATAATTATAGTAACTTAAACTGAGTTTTTGTTGGGTGATTTGAGAAAATAATGCATTATCAAAATTCAATCATGGTATAATTACATACTTAAGCAATTCATTTTTAAATTTTAATGAAAAATTACAAAAAATAAAAAAGATTAAAAATATACCTAATTATGAATCACTTATACATTTTGATCTAAGATTTGATTCTAAAGTTTAAATGTTGTTTATAAATTTTCCAACTTTAATTCTTACTTGAAATTAAAAAATTTCTCATATTTTTTATCACTGAGACTTAACAACATTTTAATCGAATTTAACTTAAAATTTTAAACAAAAATTGTTTTCAGACATTGAGAACTATCTTAAATTTCAATTGCGTGTAGAAAAATATAAAACTTTCTCTAAAAAGTGCACTAGCTCTATAAACATAATAAAAGAATCTAAGACACAAGATGAATAATTAATTCCTTCCTTCTTCCTCTAGCGACTTATTATTCATCTGCATAGAAAAAATAAATAAAGATGATGCTACAAATAATAGCCATAAAAGCCACATAAAGAAATAAAAGAGAAAAGAATTTTTTCAATTTAATTTAATTCCCTTGTGCAGTTCATGCATTCATGCTATATATAAAATATTTTCAACCATAATAGTTACTCTGTGCTGTTATTTTACCTTGTTTGCATATTTGGCCTTCTCTTTTGTGTGTGTATTTTAATTTTTATCTCCTTCGAGCACTTAACAATTGCTCCATATTTCAAAAAGTAAAAAAAAAAGTATTCACATTTGCATGCGCACACAGTGAAAGAAAGTTTCTACGATTGAGGCATCGCATGATATCTACAAATACTCCAGCTAATGCATGCTTATGAATGCACATCGAATCGCATATTTATATATTAGTTTACTTGCATACATCCACGTAATGACTTGCGCGTACTTAATGATTTTAAATGTGTTTTGTCCTAAAGCGGAAAGACGCAATTGAAAAGCGCATTTGCAATTGAATATTGCCATCATCTATTTTGTTTAAAAGCATTAAATGCTAATTAATGTCTACATTTTCTTCTTCTATCCATGCCTGCTTGCTCTATTTGATGGCTAATGAATTTTTATTATTATAAAACCGTAATGTATCGCTGCTATGACAACTTGTCGATAGTCAATAATATTTATTTTGTCATCATAGCAACCACACATTCTTTTAGCAAAAATTCTATTTTATTTTGTGTATTTAGAAAGAAGAAGAAAAATTCTTACAAAATTTTTTTTTGCACATATAGACTATAATGGCATATGATGGTAACAAACGACTAACAGCAACGAATCTATCAACAATGTACGGAAGGTGAGTGTTGGAATAAAATTAATTAAAATAAATTTATTCCATTCTATTTTTATATTAGAATAACTCACAATGAGAATGCCAGGATGAAGATTTGCTTTTGCACTGATATGGACAAGTCAGTGCTGTTAAATAACTTTGAGAAACGTGGTTGGATGCAAGTGACAGCTGATGATGATTGGAATTTTTATTGGGCTGGAACACAGACTTGTAGAAATATTTTTAGTGTTGATTCTGGCTATAGAATGCATGATAATCAGTTGAGTTAACTTTACAAGTCTTAATTATTCCCTAATTTAAAATCTTCCTTTTATTTAGGCTTATAAATCATTTTCCAAATCATTATGAACTCTCACGTAAAGATTTATTAGTGAAAAATATCAAAAGATATCGAAAAGATTTGGAACGCGATGGAAATCCTTTAGCCGAAAAGGTGAATGATGGCGGAATCAATGGTCCAAAATATCTATACCTTGATTTCATTCCAGTGACATTTGTGCTTCCGGCAGGTAATTAATATTCATAATTGAATGCTAAATACTTTTAATTTAAATTTTGCTACTAGATTACAACATGTTTGTTGAGGAATATCGAAAGAATACTCAAAGTACATGGATCATGAAACCAACTGGCAAATCGCAAGGTGCTGGAATTTTTCTCATTAATAAACTTAGTAAACTTAAACGATGGTCACGTGAGGCAAAAACTTCATTTCATCCTGCAATTGGCAAGGAAAGTTATGTCATTTCAAGATATATTGAAAATCCATTGCTGATTGGTGGGAAAAAGTTCGATTTGCGGCTTTATGTGCTCGTCACATCATTTCGTCCACTCAAGGCATACCTGTTTAAACTGGGCTTCTGTCGATTCTGCACTGTCAAATATGACACGAGTGTCACCGAACTAGACAACATGTATGTGCACTTGACAAATGTCAGCGTCCAAAAACATGGTGTGAGTATGTCTTAATTTACATAAATGTTTACTCATTAATGAGACCAATTGAGAGATTAATTATGAGATCGAATTTGGAGGTTGTTGAGTTGAATTTTTTTTTCTACGTTTGAGGAAGAGAAGGGAGGTGGATTTTAGTGTAATTAGTTGTTAGATGGAAATAATTGATGTTTTTTCGGTTGAATTAAGCATTTAAAATTTTGAAAATTAAATAACCGTTTAATCTTTGAATTTCGAAATTGAAATTTTATTAACCGTTTAATTTATAGATATTTTTTGAACTGATCGTTTAAAATTTTAAAATCATTAAGTTATAAAGTTTTAATAATTTTTTAAGCTAATTAAATTTAAAATATTTAAAAATATAATTAACGGTAAAATTTAAAATTGATAAAACCGTTAAAATGTAATTTTATTAAAATGAATTTTTATATCATTAGCCCTTCTATGACCTTATTAACATAAAAAGCACTTTAAACACCTCTATTAAAACAAATCATAACCAATTTACTACCTTATTGCGAGATCAACTATTTATTTATTTACCAACTTAATAAAACCAAAAATAGTGAGCAATAACAACTAAAAAATCGTCTCTCTCTTTATATCTTTAATTTCGATGAAATATCAAAGTCAAAGCATGAATAAAAGAGAGAAAAGGTTGAAGGAGGAAAAAGAAGAGGAAAAAAAATTAGAGGTAAACTTGCATACAAACAAAAGTCAATCAAAAGAGGAGGGAAAAAAATTTGATCTCATTTTGATGATTAAAAAAAGTCTTGAAATTTGTAATTTTTTTGTGTGTTTATTTTTCAAGGGCGAATATAACAACTTGCATGGCGGTAAATGGAGCGTACAGAACCTGAAATTGTATTTGGAGGGCACGCGAGGCAAGAAAGTAACAGAAAAGCTATTTGGTGGCATCAATTGGCTCATTGTGCACTCACTCAAAGCTGTTCAACCAGTTATGGCCTCGGATAGACACTGTTTTGAGTGCTATGGTTACGACATCATTATTGATAACAATTTAAAAGCATGGCTTGTTGAGGTCAACGCATCACCATCATTAACATCAACAACTGTCAATGATAGAATTTTAAAATATAAATTAATTGACAATATTCTAAACATTGTACTTCCACCTGAAGGAATACCAGAGTAAGTCGTCATTTGAAATGGAAATTTTTAATTAATTGTCATATTTTTATTTTTGACAGCGTTCGTTGGAATAAAGTTCCAAGTGCGGAGAATTTAGGAAATTTTGAATTGCTCATTGATGAAGAATTGGCAGCACAAACACAAGACGATAATATGCTGAGTGGAAATATGACAGGTGGAAAGCCGCGAACAAATAATCGATGGAAATGAATGGGATGAGAAATTAGAAAAAGAATTTCGATAATTTTCATTTTTTATTGATATTTTTGATTGAAAAATAAATAAATAACACAAAATTGCTTTTTTAAAACATGAAAAGGAAAAATTTCATTTTTATGCCATTGAAAATTGCTTTTCTCTCTCTTTCTATATTTCAACCTTCTACAGACAAAACAATAATAAAGAACATAAAAGGAATAACAAGACACACACTCAACTCAACAATATGATTTATTTTGAGCAGTTGAGTTTTTAATAAGCCATTTTTTATTAGTTTCTGAATAGTGCAATTGTTGCCTCACAATTCCTTTTTGAAAATCATTGTGAATATTTTTTAGGCTTGTGATGTTGTTGTTGACATGATTTGTGTTGCTTCCTAAAAAAATAATCATAGTAAACATCGAAATTTCTTCATTTTACATCAATAAAATTTTTTTCTTTCATTTTTGTAACATCAAAATTTATTTTTTATCAACATGGGTTGGTGTAAGTCAAAATCAAAAAGTAAGGAAGAATGTGTCATTAGAACAGGCTCATGTGGAATGACAAATGGCTGCAAGATGCAAAGTAGTAGAATTAATTGCACACCTTGCTCTAGTCAAAATCGTGGAAATTGGGATTCTGTATGTGCAACATCTCACTGTCCAAAGAGTAATTACGATTTTGTCACATCACCATCTGCTTGTCATTGTGGTCGTCCAAAATCAAGATCGAGATCACGTTCAAAGTCTAAATCAAGAGCAAAATCAAAGTCCAAATCGAGATCAAATTCAAAGTCAAAGAAGAGCAAAACAAAGTGTGATCATCAACATTCAAAAACAGGATGCAAAATCGGATGTACTAATAAGAAACCTTGTGTGTCATGTTGTCGCGGGATTTCATGTCCAAATGATGGTGACAAGAAAAAAACTAAGAAATCAAAGTCTGTTGGATGTATGGGAAAGAGCAAGAGTAAAACTAAATGTAAAAAATAAATCTGAAGTTTAATGATTTTTAAAAATTAATTTTTTTTGTTTTTGTACAAATTTTTAAAATCTAAACAAATTAATTTTTAATTTTAACGGATTTCAACAAAATAAATAAAATTTGAATAAAAAAATAACACTTTTTTTAAATTTATTATTTTGTAACCAACTTCATGAATTATGATTTAAGAACTTTCTTAAATTCAAATTTATAGAAGATTTCACAAAAAAAAGTTTTATTGAAAAAGAAAACTTAGCAAAGTGTGTACAATTAAGAAGGCGTGTGCAGTCATTGATTAAAACCTACCCAAAGCGCTGCACACGCGGTAAGCGAGTTGACATTAATGTGTGAGTGACACATGCGAGAATGACAAGATTAGAAGCGTCTCAAATGACATTGATTGATGATGAAATGTAGTAAATTGTGTAAATCCAGATGCTGTATAATGCTGCGTAAACCATTGCTATTTTTAATAATAGGTATATATTGTAGGTAGTGATACAGACATAAGCAGGATAGTTAAGAATTTGAATTTTTTTACTTCCTTGAGCATTCATGTGTGAGTGTGTGTGTAAGAACATGATGTTATGTATGTTTTTATTAATAAATGTTTCAATCAAATGTCGTGTATAACAGAGAGAAATAAAATAGACACACAAAGGAATCGACGACGAACGATCAATAAGTTAATAAATTCCTGTCGTCTATTGTCTTTTATGCTAATTAGACTTGTAGCGATATTAGGCTATGGCATTAAAAGCCTCTAAACTGCCTCATTTTCATACACAATTGCATATATTTAAAACGCGTTCAAATTGACAATGTTGACTGCCTCGAATTGGCGAAACAATAGATGAAGATGAAAATAATCGTAAATTTCATGCCATAAGATGTCTGAATACATATGTAAGATGCCTTCATTATCATTATCAACTTTATCGTTTGCAATTTTCATACATAAATTGAATATCTTCATTATTATACACGCTCACTCACTCACTCTCTTATTCTATGCGTGATTAGCATTTATGTGAAGTCATACAATTTTTTTGAGTACAATAGAAAAATAAAGTTTGACACATTCGAGTTGTTAGATAGAAAAAAGAGCGCACTCGGCTCTTTTGTTTGTATGTCGTATATGGCGAATAAAAATGACTCAATTATCAATGAGATGTGCAAGCATATATAGAGAGCTCAAGAGAGATATTTATGTTACATGCATAAGATATGAGCTTGCACTGTTCAATTGTTATTTCACTTCACTATCCGCAAAAGAAGAAATTATAAGAATTATTATCATGTGTGTGTTTGTGTGTAATTTAGAAGCCTTCGATGATGATGATGCTGCTGCTGTTCCAATGCTGATGGTTATTTATTGATACTTGATTATGAAGTGAGGTGAGAAGATGATAAGAAGGATGAGAAACTAATTTTATAATAAAAATATTTAAAATTTAGAGCTTTCAAAAATAAATGTAAATTTAAAAATAACTGTCATTAAAAATTTGAATTTCTCAAATCATTTTTTTCATTAAACTTTTAAAAAATTACAATCATTCAGAAATCGAAAAATTAAAAGTATTTTTTTGACTATAAAAAACAGTCTTTTTCAAAAATTTTAAATTAACAGTCATTTAAAATTTAAATTTTTCATAAATTATTTGAACGTTATGATGACGTTATTAAAAAAATGTCCAATCCTTGTTTAAAGCCATAATAAAAGAAAAACTCTTTTTTCTTTCTTCTCTCTCTCGACATTTCTACATATAGACACAATCATTAAGCGAGAGCTGACTGTTACACATATCAGCTTGAACACTCTCTAAATGGACAGTATGTAATGTTGAAGCTTTCATTATTATTGTTGTACCACTCAAAAGAGTATAATAAACTTGTTTTTTGCACTCTTATTCTCTCTCGATCTGTATTTATGCATTAATTATTCAACAATGCAGTGATATAAATAATATTTTTTTATCAAATATTAATTTTTTTTTCCTTTCAATGCATTTGTGCAATAATAAAAAAAAATCTTGTGTGTCGGACAAGTTATGCAAAAATGAGCAGTGATATAGCAAATAGGATAAGGCGCGAGCAAATTCTGTGGCTCTAATTGAACGCCACTGTCTAGTTTTTTTTGTTTTCTTCTTATTTCATGCTTCAGCCTTAGCTCGGTCGAATAGATACAAAGGTGTGTCTTTATAGGAGGTTTACTACTTTCATATCGGTAACAAATCTTCAATTGCAATTTCGAAGCAGCTGGCCGCTGCTTGTAAGCTGTAAAGCTCCGCATTTTCGTGTACATATTTTTTTTATGTTGGTTAGTTATGAAATTATTGTACATGAAGGCATAAAGTATTAATAAAGTGCTTTGAAATCATTAAATGCTTTTCTTGTTAAATTGTTGTGTGTGTACGAAATCTAACAACAACAACAAAGTCAAAGCCCGAAAGCGAATCTAGACAAAACTCTTAAGTCTGCTCTGTTTTTTGATGATAGCAGAACTTGTTGTACATAGTTAAAGTGTTTCTTGCTCGTTCATTACTTGCTATTGCTATTAATGTTTTATGAAGGAAGGTACATTCATGCAATCGACAGATGATTAGGCAGGCACATGCAGACACTTCATTTTCATTAAATGAAATTGAACTGAACATTAGCATCCTCGAGGTATGAGAAATGCTTTCTCGTGCATTGCATGTTCATTAAAAAATAGGCACAAGATTGAATTGAAGATGATTGCTAATGCTGAAGATGCTTCTATGTTGCCGCTGGGCAGCAATGTAAAGATGAGGAAATGAATGGGTTGGGAGCGATATAAAAATCGATTCCTAGAAGCCAATTTCTGTCCATGAGCATCAACTGCATTCATTTAAATTCCAGCACACAATATTGCAGAAAAAAATAATTTTCAAATTAAATCCAGTCCCTTCATCACATCAACAAGAAAAATGAGAGAGAAGTAAAAAAATTCAATTTAATTTCTTTATCTTAAAAATTCTTTTACAGTGCATGCTTTACTCTTTTTCTGCTGCTGTTGCTGCTGCATTTATTTACATTAAATGCATAATTAATTACTCGCGTGTGGGCACTTCATTCTTCATTCCCTTCGTTGTCCATATGTGTGTTTATGCCACTGTTTTGGACTCAATTTTAAATAAAAAGTTTCATGCATTTTAAGCGCTTTTATAAATAAAAACTTTTTATATTCAACAAATTATTTTATTTTCAAATTTTTGAAATAACGTTTTTGGTAAATTTTAAATTTCTACACAATGCATTTTAGATTTAACAATCTAAAAATCTTTTCTAGTTTAAAAGTGACCAATAAATAATTTTTTGAAACATAGAAATATTAGTTTTGTAGATTTTTACATTTTAAAAATTTAACGATTTATTTAAATTTAAATATCAACTGTTAAAAAAAGATTAAAAATTTAATAAAACTTATTTTGAAATCTAATAGAAAATGTATAAAGAATAATTCATCTGCACATTGAACTATAAAAAGAGCAGAAATGCAGTTTGCAAGTAAGATAGTTATGCAATATTTCAATAGATTGCATTAGCAGACAATAGACTAGCTTGCTTATTGCAACTATGCGAAAGCGGCCAGTGGGCAACAAAATTGCGCACACAAAAAGCAGCAGCGGCAGCAACAGTAAAATGATTCATCGGGCGGGTGTTAATTTATTGACAAGACTCTATTGCAAATGACACGAGTCGAGTAAGTAAGTGAGTTCAAGTGAGAGCTGCTGAATTCCAAAATGAAGGTTATTAGTTAATGCATATCAATCTTTCTAAATGTGCTTTTTAATGCATGTTCAGAAATTGCCGCTTCATCACTTCATAGAGTTTCATTTACAAACTCCAGTAAAACTGTAGCTGTAGTCAGTAAGAGAAAGAAAAAGAAGTGAATGCTTATAAAAAGTATTTAACTCATAAAATCGACATGTAATTAAAATATCTCCATGGTGTATAAAAAAGTATATATTTTTTTGTTATGTTATTTATCTCGTGCTCTTTTCTCCCTGCGTTTTACAATTCATAAACTGCTGATATATTTAAGATTTTAATCGATTTAAAGAGATTTCTTGTGCTTTACATTTTTAATTATCGACAAAAAAATATGTTTTGTGAGTCAAACGACCGTAGCGGTAACCGAAATGAGGTTATTGATGCTGAATTGCGGAGATTTTTTTCCTCAAACTCCCAATTCAAGGCTCTCATCCAATCTATTATTTAAACGCGCAGAAATTGATGGTGAAGTTAATAAGACTTCGATGCTGAATGTCAGTACTCTTTCGATACTCTAATTATTTGCTTCTATCCATAAGATGGGGCACAATAATTCTCTGTATTTATTTTTAAACTCAGTGTTTTAATTAAACGGTTTTGTTCAATTATAAGTTCATGGAAGATTAAGAGCTTAGAACGGCAGATTACAGTGTGAGATACACGTTGATGATGAAGTCATGTGATGAACTGTTGTGTGTTTAATGAATTACTCAAGAACAAACAAATCAGATGGAAATAAAAAGAAGTTGGAAGATTGATTGATTTTTAATTAACCCTCAGTTAACTCCCTCGGAGCAGTTTTAGCTTGAAAATTTAATTGAATTGTTTTGGATTAATACGAAATGATTTTGATTTGATGTGAACTTTTATAAATTTACCCAAGATTTGGGAACTTTAAAATATTTTCAAAAGAAAGCAGTCAATTACACCAATTTGTAAAAAAAGAGTTCCCTGAAACAAGTCTAAAAATAAACTTTAAAACAGTAATCTGACGTCACTGTACTTATTCTAGCACCTGTTTTTAAAAACAGATCAATTTATAAATAATCACAATTATTAAAACGTCTTCAATTGATAAATTTTTATTAAACAGTAGAAAGTTTAGTGACAAGAAGAAGTTTCATGTAATTATTGACAGTATTTTGTACTTGAGCAACTGCACCTGCTCTTAAGCACGTTGAATAATCATGAGAAGTCTAAAAATAATAACAAAATCATTAGAAAGAAACTTTAAAATAAAACTTTTCTAATTTACATCAGAAGTACAAACATCTCTTGCATCTCGCATATTTTGAGAATATTTTTGCTTGCTTTTCCATCTAATTCCACTTAAGATATAATTTGTAGCTCCTGTTATTTGATTATTATCTTGCAAAACTGTGATTCTATCAAAGGCAATTGTAGTTTGATTGAAGAAAGCATCAGCTGCAGTTCTGGCACATTCATTGTCTAAACCCTGAAGAAAATTTAAATTTTTGTCTTGGTTAAATTTTATTGAAATCTCTAAATTGACTTTTTTTGTGATTTTTTTCTGAATTCTTCTCCTTTAAAGCACATTTTAAGTCTTAAAAATTTTACTTACAGTTTGCCAAGAATCAAATGCAGAATTCACCAAAGAATTTGCATTAGTGATAAGATCATTTAAAATTGGATCCAACAAACTTTGTAAATCTGCTGTTGCAGAAAAGATTCCAAAACTGAAAATAATAGTGATAATAACGAGACTCTTCATATTGACTGTCGTATGACAACTGAAATTTTTTATCAATAATTTTTATTCGTATTTGTGATAAAATTTATTCAGGTGGTTTTAAATACACATTTTAATAGAGTTGGATGTTAGTTGAGTAAAATTTATTCATCTTCATTTGATAAAGTTGATATCAAAAAGACAATCATCTTTTGTGGTTGCTCTAATGATTTCTTTAAAATACAATCGTAAATTTCTTCTGCGTGCTGAAAATAAATGATTGATAAAGTAAATTTATTTGTTCTTTAGGTCCAAATTTGATTAAAATATATTTTAATTTCAGAGTTAACAATGAATATATTATTATTGGATAGTTTAGCAGTTCTTGCTCTTTTTCTGGACATATTTTAAGTTTGATGATTAATTTTTGAAAAATAACTGTCCTAAAAATTCTTATAGACATTTACATTATATTGCAAATTTCGGTTGATATTGTTAAAAAAACATTCTTCATCGTTAACTCTGGTTAAGATTTTAATTAAACTTACATTTTCACTGCATTCATTTAAAATTCCTACTATATTGTTAGAAATGAATGTTTGAATTTTTGCTCTTGTGTCATCGCTCACTTTTCTACCACTCAGTTTTTCAATGCATTCATATCCCTGTTTAACCACTTCATCTATTGACGTTTGAATGCTAAGAAGTTGAGATAAAACGCGAATGTTATCGTTCTAAAATTGAACAAAAATTGTTCTTAATTTTATAAAAGTTTGTTTATAGCAACAAAAGTCTTAAAAACTTTCAATTTAAATTTGAAAGCATTTTCTTTTGGAAATTAAATTTAAAATGCTTACAGTTGATGAATCATTTTTAGAAACATCTTTGAATTTTATTATTTCACTTTTAACAACAGCAAGGGCTTTATTTTTAAAGCGATTGAAACAAACATTAAGTGCTTTATTTAAATCGGCTGAAACAAATGAAAATGAAGTTAATAAAATAATTCCAATTATTATAAAACTTCTCATCTTGAATGATTATAAAATTTGACTGAAGTGTTTAAAGCATATTAAAAATTTTATGATAAATGAAAATTTTCTTTGGATGTATTTGAGTTTGTTCAAGTGAGTTTTATTTAAACAAATTTTTTAATTAAAAAAGATTTTATTTTTTATGTATTCATTGAGGTCTTCTTTCCCTGGTTCCTGAAAGATCAATAGACATTTAAAAGTGTTATCATAAAATAAGAAAAGCTTTTATTAGGGCTTTGAAACCATTCAAAACTAAATCAATGTTTTCTAATTTTTATAGAAATTTATTTAAAGAAATCAACAGAATTTTCTAAAAAAAGTTCACTATTGGAAATTTTTATATTAAAATTCATATTTCTATCAAATTTTCTAATTATCATTTAGTTTTGTTCAATATTTTAACCTTAATTTACTAATTTTACTACACGAATAGTTTATTTTACCTTTGTGCAATCCTTGTCTTTATTTTCTTTCAAATCTTTGCAATCTTTAGCGTTTCCACCAAGGCTGGGACACTCTAAAAAAAGTAAATTTTACAAAATTTTTCCATACAAAAAAAATTTTTGAAAATTTTGTAAAATTTTTGTATGTAAAAAAAAATTTTGGAAATTTTTAAAAATTTTTCCATACAAAAAAAAAATTTAGAAAATTTGCTTTTACATACAAAAATAAAAAGTATTGACTTAAATAAATTTATTTATCAATATTTAGATGGATATATTAATTTTTTTCAACTTATATAATTAAGCAAATAATTAAGGTTACCATTATTATCATGAACGTGACATTTATAAAATGATGAATTAAAGAAAACATCATTATTTGTTACAGATTTCATAAAATTGTTAATAACTTGAAACAAAGGATTCAACATTACATAAACATTTTGTGACCTAATATCATCCAAATCAATGAAATCATGAATAAATGTTCTTTTTAATTCACTTTTTTCATGAATTCTTGGAAAATTGATAACATGACCAATAAAGATTTGAAATTCTTGTTTAATAGCTATCCATTCACCTCTTGATATTACTTTATATTTCCAAAATTGAGTTTTGATTTTTTGGTTAACTTTTGAAACAATAGATTTTTTTGTTACAAAAACGCTCTCTTGCATCTGTGCTTATCTTCTTAACATCCGATTGCAATTAAAGAATAAATTTAGTTTTCGTAACAGTAATTTCACGATCGTTTTCTCAATATGAAATTTGCTTGGAAACATCTTCATCTTCTGTTGTTTCTAGAACTGCAGCGGGCGATATATTTTCAGCATCAAGAAAATTATCATAATTTTCATTAATATCTTCATATTCGATAATTGATATTTTTCGAATGAGATCTTTTGGAAATAACATCATAACATGGAATTCTCAATTCAGCATCTAACTCAATTGCTTTTTGAACACCAGTATTAATTAAATCAACAAACTTTCTTCAGATATCTTTTCCATTATGAGCACTTTTTTCATCATCTAGTCTGAGTAACTTTGAAAAAATGATTTCAATTGGCTTAGTGCATTCATGACTATCTCTTCAAGTTGCATATAATGTGTGCGAGAAAGAAAATCCTTCATGCTACAGTTTGCAACCATAATCTCTTTACCTGAAGAACTCCTTAGTCTACGGAAGAATGGATCACTATTCTGAGATGATATCATATGAATATATTGAATTTTTCTTTTTTTGATCAGTGGTATTAAAAACATAAAACTCATCTCGATACCGTGATACACATTAATAGTAATAAATGATTTTTGTAACACATTGTTTTCAATTAAATGTGTTAACTAAAGGCGCAAAAACTGAGTGACAAAAGTAGCTTCAATCAAACAAAATTGTTGTAGCTAAATATGCAAGGTGAACAGATTGAATTATTCTCAGAAAAAATAGTGTCTTTTGTTCCTGGATTTTTGGATAAGAGTCCTATTTTACCCAAACATATGAAAAAAGTTATTGCATTTTTTTGAACTTTTATTCAGAGTTTGAAATCGAATAAAAAATTCTATGCTTATTCAAATAAAATTATTCGAGTTACGTGTATTTTTTTATTCGATTTTGGACTCTGCTTTTATTATTTGCCTAAAAATTACTCACTTGTAGTTAAGATGATCCAACGGATCTAAGTCAGAAAGATTAAGTTCATGTTGAGATTTTGAAAACAACTTGAACAAAACGTATAAATGACCAACTGTAGCAATGTAGTCTTCTATACGTATAACAGCTAAAACATATAATTTGAACTTAGCCGATTTTTAATGATAAGGATCTCGAAGAGTTAACATTTCTGAATAAAGATCACTAGTTATTCAAAAGTCGTCGATTGTATCTATTGGTCCAAAATTTTGTAATATTTTTTTAAGCCTTTTGATATTTTTGATCTCCATCAGTGCCTACACAAATTAGCTCAATGTTTCTTTGTCTTAATTTATTGAAAATATATCGATTTACATACAAAGATGTAGTGTTGAGGACATCTTTGTATATAAACTATTATGTATTATACTTGGATGTATAGGTTGAGCCAATATAACATATACATATGATGCAATCGATCCATTCATGATTGCCAAACGTATGTCTTTTGCTGTCTTAGCGGAGAAGTGTTTTTGTTCAATCATACTCGTAGACGAATTAATTGGACTGACAAGACCTATTAACGTATCACTTTTACAATCATATTCAATAAGTTCTGCAATTTTGTAGAATATGAATATCAATTTTTATCTAGAAATTGTTTAAATACTTCTAGAATTATTAAAAATTCTGATTAATATTTCATACGTACATAAGAAATATTGTCAATTTCTATTTACCATTAAATTAAATAAAATGCAATGAATATTTGTATTAACACTAAATGTTATTCCCAATCACTTTTTCAAACTGTTTACACAAAATTAATTGATTAACATTGTCTTACTGTCAGACCATGCTGTTGCTGTTAGACCATGATGTCAGTCCATGTAAAGTGTCTTTGCTAAGAAGGTCTCGCAGTATAGCCAAAACACTTGACAGCATGATGAGTAGGTCTTACAGCATGATTTAGCCAATATTTTACAAATCAATCAAATCATTTAGAATAATTTATTTCTTTACTTAAACTAATCATTATTGTGTGAAGAAAAATTAATAAAATTTAAAAAATTTCGGAAAATTTTTCTATGTAAAAAAATTTTTGGAAAATTTTTCTATGTAAAAAAAATTTTGGAAAATTTTTTTCATATAAAGAAAATTTTATAAAATTTTTTCTATGAAAAGTAAATTTTGTAAATTTTATTTTTTGAGTGTCCCAGCCTTGGTTTCCACTAACAATAAAAAGAAAATTTAAAAGAAGGAGAAGAATTGTGAACAAAATTTGTCCTTTCATATTGAAGGATGAAAATAAACTGAAATTCATATGACAAATTCATTATATTTATTCAACTGTTTAATTTTGTATGACTGGAATTTTTTCCTTTATTTTATAGTGATCGATCATAAAAGTTTAATTTTGAGTTACTTTTAATACATTTTGCTTAATAAATGTAACGATTGAATCTGGAAAATTTTGAGTTTCGGAAAGTAAACAATCTATGAACTTTGAATAATCCTGTAAAAATAAAATGTTAGAATCCGTAAAATAAAATTTAGTAGACTTTCTTACAGTATTAAAATTTGGAGAACAATCCATCATTGCTGTTTTTGCAACATTATTGACAAATGCATACGTGTCCCTTCTGACTTGTTTGATTGACTCATACGCAATATTTGTTCCATCTTTTATACACATCAATGCTTGACCGAGCCTCATAGTTGCACTTGATCTGAGACTATTGATACAGACTATTTCAAATACCTCACCAGTTAGAGCAGCTTCATTAGTCTAAAATAAATTTCTTAGAATAAAATGAAAGCTTTCTTGCTAAAATAAAAATTTACTGTTAAACATTTTTGTAAATTTTCTTTTGTCATTAAAGCATTAATATCATTTTTAGCTGGATTTAGACAATTGTCCAAAACTACTTGAATAGAGTCGCTGGCAGAAGAAATATAAATTAAAGCAATAAAAACTATTAAACTTTTCATTTTGACTTTCAATTATCAACTGACGCTGATGATGGTGATCTAGATATTTCATTGATATGAAATAACAAAATTATTTATTCAGATGTTTTTAAAGCAAAATAAAATATTTTTAAGTTGAAATTTTCATTATAGCTTTACATTTAATTCGAGTTTATAAACTATTTGTGACATCATTTATATACCTTGAAGGTTCAGCTTCAAAACGATCATTTGCCCAATCGATACACTTGAAAGTTGTCAACAACTATAAAATAACATCAAAATAAAAAATATGTCAATAAAAAATTAATGTGTTTATCTTTAGTAAAATTAGAAAATTAATTTCATTCATTAAAACAGCAATAGCTTCATTTCGACTTGGATTAAAACAAATATCAAAAGCAACATCAAGATTATTTGCAGAAATTTCAGATAAAATAATACACAAAAAAAAAATTTTAATCTTCAAATGAGTTTATACAAAATAACGAATAAAATTTTGGTAATATCATCAGATTTTATATTTTGATATCAACAAATGATGTGAAAATTTATGCAAGATTAAGCTTTTAAAATAATAAAAAGATAATAAAAACACACTTTAAAAAATAAATGATAAAATTTTGTAGTTTCTGTATGCAATAAAAAGAATCAAGGTCTTGATAATTAAAAACTGGAACAAATAAATAGAATTTCATATTTATAAAGTAAATAGAGAAATTATGATGGACTACAATGTATGTAAGAGGTAAGATGAAACTAAATCCCGTTCCCGTATCATAACTACAGCATCTGTGGACTTTAATTACATTCATGTCTTGAAATTTCAACATCTTTTCTGCCTACAATCGCACTCTCACTCTTTAGCAAGACAACAAGCTCTCATTTCTGCTTCTTAAGCATAGTATCAGTGTACATACATTAAGAAATCATTATTATTCAAACAACAAACCATCAATTTAATGTTTCAGAAATGAAATGATTTACAAAAAAAATTTCAATTCAATTCAGCAGCATCAAAGGAAAAAAGAGATCAAGAGAAATGAGAATGGAAGAGGCAAGAGTGTGGCACGTGCGATGGATCGTGACCAGGCGTCATACAAAAGAGTGCTCAAGCTCGACTTTTTTTTGGTATTTGAATAAATGATGCTGCAAGCAATTTACTAAATCATTTTATTGATGGCTAAACTGCAACTAGTCTAAATCGTGATATTATGCAACACAAAAAAGCAACAATTGGAGGTGATCTTTTTTGTGGCTAGAGACCGTTTCTTTCTTAATAAAATAAAAGCGATAAAAATCTTTAATCCAATTTAAGAATTCTTTGAATTTCCATTATCAAAAACAAATTTTTCCTTTTTCTAAATGTAAATTTTCATTATTAAATGCAAAAAGAGCCACTTTTATCACGATCAATTGGAAGTCTTTTATAATTTCTATTTTTTTCTCTCTATTTGCTTCTTTTTGTCTCATGACTACTGTAGAGAGAAATATGATTGTGAATCGATAAGGCAGGGAACTGCTTCCATTTAGCCGTTAAATGTAAATTATTTTCCTCTTTTTATGCTCTGCTTAGGTATTTGAAAGGCAAATAGAAGGAGGATAATAAAAATAGTAATAATTTTTACTTGAGCGCATTTGTATTATCAGCTTTTTATTTATAAAATTTTAATTCATTTATTTAAAATTTAAAATTTTAACGGTCATTTTTAATTTAAATCTACTGAGATGATCAAACTTTACAAAATTTTCAAGATCTTAAAAAGAATTAGCATAGAGAATTCAAACTGAAGGAACAAAAATTATCTTAAAGATTTCATATTTAACAGTTAGAAAAAAATTAAAAATTTCTGAGATGACATGAAATTTTTTTAAAAATATTTCAATTTTAACCGTTAAATCATAAAATAAAAGTTTGAAACTAAGACAAAATGAAAATAAGGAAATTCTTTATGTGATATTTTTGCTATAAAATAGCAAATATGTTTTGTATGTATATGAGAAATTAAAAGAATGCATTTATATCAGAGATTATAATGAAAGTATAATGTCATGAGCGCGGGCAAATTTGCATTCCAATCCAGATTCAAATTGGCTTCTTTCTTTCTCTCAAATGCCCATAAACAAGCAGTGGGTAGTCTCGGTCTCTCTCACTGTATGTCATCCAATTAATGAACTTACATAAATTAATTAAATACCAATTATTAATTGCTTGTAGAAAGGTAGCGAATATGATGTGGTTCATTGATATACTTTGTTGCCATTATGAGTACATCGTTGATACGTGACTCTCTTTCATTACTCTTTATGGTCATTTTTATATGATGCAGTAGCAACTGCACTGCAAGTGTTGATGAAATATCAAATATTTTTTTTCAGTATTTTAATTTTAGAATCAATTCAAAATCTGTGATTGCATAACGTGACAGATAAGCTAAAGTTAGTAATTTATTACTCTTACAGGAATTGTCCAATCTTTCGCACACATTAAAATGCTTGTTATCATGCTCACAAGTCAATGTAGAGTAGTTTTTATATTTTTAATTAAAATATGTGATGCAATTTTTGCTGCTGCTGCTCTGTCTTAACTGCATAAAGTCGACAGCAATGAAATAAAAAACTGGAGTAGTTTCCACTGTTACTGCTTGTTACTTGCCCGCGATGATGTGAAAGTTATTATCGTTATTATATTATATTGTGTGATATTAAAATACGATGTTAAATTTACTCGCTTAACGACGATAACGGACTGTATTTGTGCGAGCTTCTATTAAGGGCAGTAGTCAATTTCCTTATGTAATGAATATGATATCACAGCCTACGTTAATGATTATAAGTTTTCTTTCATAATTATAATAGTTTCAAATTTTATAGAGAAATCAATAATTTTCATAGTATTAGTAAAAATGTCATGAGTAAAAATTTATTTTTAGTATGGCCATAAATTGAGAGATTTTTTGTTCAACTCATCTTCACATAAAGACCATTTGAGTTGTTTATTCGTTTTTTTGAGATTAGTGACCCCTACTCTTCTCTATCTTGTCGTTCGCTCTTTTTCTCGTGTATGCTATGCTTCTCATTCGTACAAAAAAAACATACACAAAAAAGTAACGACCGTGACGATATTGATAGAAAAAAATAATAATACAAATAGCGCTCGCTCTCTCACTTGTTTCACAAGCGACGAACTGCAAGTGTATATATATATCTATATAGAGAGCTATACACATAATTAAAGTAAATTAAGTTTTGAAGATTCCCGCCTCTTCATTTCATATTCCACCAATGAACGATTAGATTTTGTTTAGATGATGAGACTTTTTCTCATTTATTTTTTAAAATTCAAGTAAATGAAATAAAATAAAGCTGTTCATAATTAAATTATATTTTGCATGCAAATGTCCTCACTCAGTTGTTTATTAAAATTATTATTATTATAATTATACCAATCTCACACTGAGGTAATTTGAATACATTAAAAATGGACTTAACTTTTTTAATCTTTCACTGCAGCATTCGATTATTAAATATTAATAAATATTATTGCAGTACGAAATGGAGATAGAGGAGTAATTTTAATTAGAATTTAATTGACAACGAGTTGGATTGAGTGGCATTAATATTATTACTGCTACTTGCCGTTGATTTTTTATATTTATAAAATTAGCTTCATTCACACATTATATATTCAATACACATTTAAGTTGAGTTGAGTGTCTCATTGACTTGTGAGTAACTTGAAGTCTCATCAATCGCCATTAATGTCTTTATGGCAATACACTTGAACTAGACACTTTTAAGACATTTTATTAAATGTTTATTTAAATTGAAAGTTTTTATTTGCTATTTTAAATGATTTTAGAAGTTTAAATTTATTTGACTGCTTTTTAATTAAAAAATGAAATATTTTTGAATAATTTTATATTTTAGAAAAATATGAATAAACTGCATATAGTTTTAAAGACTAGTGTTTTGTCATCAATGATTAATCATGGTTGCAGAATCAACTCAAAAAAGCTAAGCAGAATATTTGTGTATTGATTAGTTTTTTATAATTTTCAATTGAAAATTCTTTATTTGAGTTTAAAATTTGGATACTTTTTGAGTTTCTTTTTCGAAAATGTTTAAAATTTCAATTTGTAATTTAAAATTTCAATTTAAAAAAAAATCAAGAAAACTCAGTTTTTCTTAAATTTTACTAGTTCATTACAAAATTAAACAAGACTTTATGACAAAAGATCAAAATTTTCAATATTTAAATCAAAATTCCATTGCTAATAACTCATCATATAAAAAGTGATGATAATTAGAAAGATATTTCATAAAAGAAACTCACTCGCTACACTTTAAAAGATGAAAATGAAATAGTGAGTGAGTGAGTAAAAGAAAAGAGAAGCAAAAAGCAAAGTCAGCTTAATAAAGAGAAAAAAAACTTGAAGTCAATGATATGGAAAAATGTTATCTCGTCACAAGAAATTGATTTAGTTTCACAACATTAAAATCCGAGCGTCTCGTTAAATTAAAAAGAATCACTTTCACAAACTCAGCTCGGGCAGTAACGCGAGTGTGATGGCAAAAGAGAGGCAGAGGTAGAGGAAAGAGAAAAAAGTGCTCTAGTTTCGCTGCGCCTAGGTCCAAATGTGCGCGACAACGACCGGAGCAGAGTGAATGCAAAAGAGAGTACAAGAAGAAAAAAAGACGCTGGCTGGTATGACGGTAAAACGAAAGTGAAACGTTCAAGCTTTATTTTTTGCTGCTCGTCCAGTTCAGCTCTTATCATTAAAAATGTATATTATTTATACACATATTTGCTCTCACATGTGCTCATGTCGCTCTAGTTGAGGACTGCATGAGGAAATAATAATAAAAAACACACATCAATTTATCGATTCAATGTGAAACATGATCTGATTGCGGCATGCTGTGAAAATAGAGAGTTTGTTGCTTTACTTTGCTTGATGGCTGCTTTACATATATATGTATGAGCCAGAGTTCGTGTGATGGGTCAGAAAGGGGATGAGCAGAAATAATGACGATTTTCTTTAACCTTTTGTGTTTGAGGAAACTCTTAAGACATATTGCAGCAATTAATAAAAAAACTCAAGTAAAAGTGAGAAAAATGCGAAATGAAATCGAAAGTTTTCTTTATGACTTTTTATTGATTTGTTAATTAGATCGCGAGAGTGAAATAATTGATTAAATAATTTTCATTTTATTTCATCAATTTAAGGCAAGAGCGCGCGCAACTGATGATGCGATCGTAGCTGCCTTTTTCGTCGCGTCTTAATGAATATCGACGTGCATTTGGATTTCTTTACACTTTAATTGGTTCAGTTTTACAAGCTTCAATGGAAATCTCTTTTTTTGCGCTTGAATTCGTTTCTTTTATGCTTTTACATCACTTTCGATCAAATTTTGATCGCTTTTGTCATCATTCTCGCTTTCAATCTGGTTTTGTTTTGCTGCCGCACGAAAATTGAATTTTTTACGCTGAATCAAGTGAGCTTTACATAAAAACCCTACCAAAAAACTCTTCGTCTTATTTATTGTCGTTGTTGTGTGCGAATTTAGCCGTTTATAATTTTTATAGTCGGAAGAAAAAGCGTAGAAGCTGCTGTTGATGAAGATTTTTTTCCTCAAACTAATCTGAATATACTTCCGATATACACGCTTCAATGTTGTGTTTTTCATTTTATTATTTCACAAATTGTAATCTAACGCTTTCACTTTAACTACTTATGAGAAAATGAAGAATTCTTCATAGAAAATTTAATTTAGGAATTTTTGTCATTTTATTCAAATGCAAAATTTGCTAAAGAAGTTTTAAAGTTAGATATTTGTTAATTGAAATTAAACTGAAAAGTAACATTCGAAACTTGAGAATTCAAATTATTTGATTATTTTCTTTAAAGTTGCTATATTTTTGATATATTGATATTTTTTTATGCAATAATTTTATTTTTAAACTTATCAATTTACAATAAAACCAATCAATCAATTTTTCCGATTCGTATTACAAAGAACGTGACATAAAGTTAACAAGCATTTTTAGCAAAATTTTAAAGGATTAACTTTTTTATTGGCAAATTTTAAAAGACAAAAATTAAAAAACTTTGATATTGGGAAAGTTGTTTGTTATTAGACAACTTTTTGATGTTGTATTTTTATTTGCAATATTACATATTTGTGTTTTTCTTAATAAATTTTACAATTCTTTATTTAATAGCGTTTTTTGTCAATCTAAAATTTAAAATTTACAAAAATAAATTTATACATTATTAAATTTTCTAATTCAAATCTTGGAAATTAAAGTTATTTACAGAATTCAATTTTCTATATATTTTTCATTATTTTTTTGCTTAACTGTCGAATCCGATCGCCCTTCGGATATCGTGAATGAATGGAAAGTAAGACAAACTCTTTTTAAGCTGCTTTAATGAATGATAACACTTTATTGCTAACAAATAAAGAATAAAAAGCGGAGCTTTTAAGACTAAATGTCTGACTACTGTGGCTGTCGAAACGAGAAAGACTTGTGAATGGGTTCAGTCGCATTCACTTACAATTTTATAAGGGGTCAAATTCAAAACAGTAGAAGACCGTTATACAAAATCTTAAAAGCTAACTAAAATACAAGTAATCAACTTGACACTCCCCCAGGGAAAAATGAAAAGAAGTAGTCAAGAGACTTTACAATAAAATTTAAATTCATGAAATTTTATTAATGCACATTTTTACTTCAGTAATGTTGTGGATTGGCTTCTAAGCTTCCTTCCTTCCTTCGTCCTATGGTGCAAATGGATTTGGTGCGACTATGAGAAGATTGACGCGACAGCTTTGCTCTGACCAAGCTACATCTCGGACTTGTTCCGGACGTGCGCGACCCGTAGGAATTAATACTGGAGCCTGATCGCTCTTAGTAAATGGGATCGGCTTGACAACGCGTTCATGGACATATCCGTCCAACTCATTGGCGCGTGCTACGGAATTTATTCCGACAAAGGCGAAGGATGCTGTTTTATTCAGCTTAATGTTATGTGCAGGAATCCGAATATGAGTGATTGTACAACCAGTGCGTGCAACGATTTGTGCTACGTCGATAACGGCCGCAATTGCCTGACGCGTTGTGACAGGAGTGAGGTGTCGAAGCATGATGGTTGGAACTAATGTTAGCGCTGGATCACTAACGTTAAATATAAGCACGGATGTAATTGTCGATGGGATGAGTATTGGACGACGAATGAATGTACCTTCATTACCCTCGAATGTGAATTCTCGACCTACTGCTTCATCCACTTCGTTTTGAATCACTGCATAAACGAAGAAACATTTTCCTGCTACGTCATTTCCGTAGTCATATTGTCTTGAAGCGCCTGTGATTCCGCGAATCTGACCACTTAATTGCGTGAGAAAATTCACCATGTCCATTTCAATGGGCATGTCTGGAAATTGCAATACGTGTGTCACACGTGTTATTCGAGGACGAACAACACGAACCAAATTGTTTTCATTGACAATTGGTCCTAAGCGATCCCTTATTGGACGATTCGGCGGTGCATGTTCACGCTGCTGATGTTCTGCTACGACTATTCGAAGCTGACCTCGGCGCTCACGCTGAGGCGAACGGCGCAAGTTATCACGGCGATGGGCTCGCTCTAAGGAACGTTCACGACGTGGTCGTCGTGGCGAACGAGAATGATGTCGACTATGACGACGATTTCGACTGGAAGGTCGATGCCTATCGTGCGGATTGTGATAATGTGGTTCCTCTGGTTGAGGATTGAAGTCACGAACTTCACGAGCTTCTCCCACTCGATTTCTGCGTGGAATTCTATAATTATTCCATTGATGTGCAGGTGGCTGATCTCTGGGCGGTGGCGTACGTGGACCTTCAGGTTCTCGTTCATTCACTATACGTCGGTTGACGCGAACCATTGTAGCTGTGAATTGAAAATAATGAACGAATAATGAAATAACGGAATAATTCATTAAAAGGTTTGCATTGGAAATGCAAGTTAGGTAATTAATTTCTATGTAAGTGGATGAAGAGTGAATGGAATGTTCTAGTCAAGCGCGGTCGACTTGAATCTTAACCAAATGCTGAACTGTGTGTGGTTTAATTCCTCGAGTTGTCTTTATTTCAGCTACTCGTGGTATGCCGTCTCGAGAAGGTCGAAAAGAGTGAATTATTCCTCTTTCCCAACATGATCTAGTATAATTGGGATCAATTATAAGCACTAGATCACCAACATTCATTGGCGGTTCATCTTTGTTCCACTTTGTACGTTGAGTTAACTCGGACAAGTAATATTTGTTAAAGCGTCGAGTGATTTTATCCGCGAGCTTTTGTCCTTCAACGTAACTTGCTCTCACATCTGTAGGTTTTCCTGAACCCTTCAAGGTGTGAGCAGATGGCAATAGAGGCCAACCTGGTCGATTTTTCGCCAGGTGGTGAGGCGTAAGAAGTTCTTCTTCTTCGTGAGAAATTGCTAGATGTGTGAGGGGCCGGCAATTCAGTCTATGAGCCGACTCAGTCATTGCTACTCTAAATTGGAGTATGTCAATGCCTTCAGTGCTAATTTCTTCGCGCATTCCTCGCTTGACTTCACCGATCAATCGTTCATAGAAACCTCCGAACCATGCTGCCTTGACTGGAATAAATATCCAACGAAATTCTTTCAGCTGTGCTATGTAGTGTTCGTTGACTCCTTCACTACATTTCCTCAAATCTTTGATGATTTGTTCTTGCTCTTTGTGCAAGATATTGTTGGCTCCCACGAAGTTTGTTCCGTTATCGGAAATGAGCCGAACTAACGGTCCGTGAGCAGCATATGCTGATGAAATTGCAGCTAATGCGGATTGGGTATCCATGGACTCGATTAATTCCAAATGGATAAACCTTGTGACAGTACAAGTGAATAACATTATCCAGACTTTTTGCAACTCTTCATTTGCTGTGACAAGAAATGGTCCGCAGCAATCTAGACCTGTGACTTCGAATGGCTTAAGTGTTCTGTCAACACGATAAGTGGGCAAACTTGCCATTTTTGGAGGAGTTTGATAACTTTTTTCAATTTTGCAATGGTTGCATTTTGATCCCACTGCTTTTAACCATTCACGTAGAGCTGTCATCCAGAATTTTGATCTAAATTCTGCCATTTGGGATTCTATACAAACATGACGGAACATGTAATGATAGTGAAATAACATAATTTCAGTCAAACTGTTTCTCTCTTTGAGACGAGGAATGATTGGAGCGTACTTCTGTGAATATTCAGAGTACGGCAACGAAACTCTTGAACGTATTCTCAAAATTTGGTCGTCATCCAGAAATACGTTCAGACTTAACAACTCATTGTTGTTTATTCGCTTTCCTTTTTGAAGCGCCTTGATTTCTGAATGCCATATTTGATGCTGCATATAGCGAATCAGAAACAGCTCTGCCATTTCGATATACTCGGGTGCTATTGGTTGTTTAACTCTCGAAGCCGCTATAATGTTGCGACGCGTTCTCCGATTACGCCATCTTTTTGATCTGAGCGCAGGTATGAGGACTTCGTTCCTCACCAACAGCATACGTGCAGTCGCTCTAACTAATTTTGGCCAACAATAATAAATAGACGGCTTTCGTTCGATAAGTTGCGTCATAATTGCTGAAAGCTGCACGTTACCTGTCTCTTTGTCTATGGTTGACATTAGAGCACAGTCGTAGGGTGGTAGTTTCTTTGGGAAAAAATCTAGTGGATTTTCAACTACACCGTTTCTGGTGGTTTCTTGCATATCTATTTGATGTGCGCAAACTACGGCTTCTTTTTTCTTAGTGGTTGTGAAAGTTTGACTTGGCCATTCTTCAGGTTCTTGTCTGAGAAATTCTGGACCAATGAACCACACGGAATGTGGATCGCTAAAATCATGTGTCTGGAATTTGGTTGCCAGATCTGCGACGTTGAGTTTCGTATCAACGTATCGCCACTGATTGATCTCAGTCGTTTCAAGAATTTCACTGATTGGTGAAATAGCAAATCGAGGTAACTTTAAATTTGTGTTCCAGATCCATCGGAGTACTACTTCGCTGTCGCACCAGAAATATTGCTTCATGGCGAGATGCTCGTGCAGCATGACGATGTGTGCTGCTAAGCGAGCTCCCATAAGCGCGGCGAGAAGTTCTAAGCGAGGCATTTCTGTTATCTCCTGCTTACTTTTTAATTTTAGCGGCGCAACTTTGGCTTTTGCCATCACAAAGGACGTTTCACGTTTCTGTTTGTGAACTACCGCTAAGTAAGAAACTGCGGCAATAGCCTCTTTCCCCGCATCGCTGAATGTATGTAGCTCTAGGCTCTCTGCCTCTGCTAGTGAGCGTAGCGATGTTCTTTGTCGAGGAATTTGAATGGTAGCTGCTTTTTTCAAGTCTGCTAACCATTCTGACCATAATTTTGAATCTTCATCATCTATCTCTTGGTCCCATTCAATTTGTTTTTTCCATGAGTGTTGTAATAGTATGCGCGCTCTAATTATGCAATGCGCTAACAAGCCTATCACATCATAAATGCGAGCAATCAACGAGCATTGTTCCCTCTTCGTTGGTTTGACTCGTGTGATTGAAAATTTGTCTCTCAATAAGTCTTCGTTGAACTCAAAGACTATTTTGTCAGAAGAAGTATCCCAACTGATACCTAGAACTTTGGAAACATAACCAACATGGGTGTCAGTAAACAGTGGTATCAATTCCTTCTTCACATGAGCCAATGGAAGGGCTGTCAACAGTTCGGAACTGTTAGATTGAATGCTGATCAACTGCATATTTGCTGCTGCGAAAATTTTAATGCCTTCGCTAGCGCGTTGGATTGCTTCTTCAAGTGTTGGTACACTTGTTAGCCAATCATCCATATAGACCTCTGTCTTTATGGATTCAGCAGTTGCGGGAAATTCATTTTTAAATTTATGAGCGATGTAATTTTTTCCAAATTGAGACACGAATGGGCTACACGTTGGTCCAAAGAGCATAGACTCTTTTATGAAGATTTGCATGGATTGAGCAGTATTGGCTCTCCATAAAATCCGTTGACAATTTTGGTCAGCGGGATCGATCTTGAATCGATTGAACATGGACTTAATGTCTCCTGTGAACGCTATCGAGCACTCCCTCATCTTCATGTGAGGTTTCAAAATATCGATGAGCAAATTTGGACCAGGAAGAAGATTCGCATTAAGAGATGTTCCTTTAAACTTAGCGGAAGCGTCGTACACATTTCGCGTTTTAATTGGTCGCTTATTAGCATTTACGACCAGAGACATAGGCACATAATTTACATTGTTTGTTGTATGCATGTCTGCAGCTGTGGCTGCTCTGATATAGCCATCGTCTATTTCAGATTTAAAATTATTATTAAACGCCTCTAAGAGTTCCGGCGTTTTGCTCAACTTCTTTTCCTGCGCTAATTGTCTCCGCAGGACCATAGCGAAATTATCGGGTAGCTTTGGCTTATCCCCGTTCACCAGTCGCCAAATTAGAGGCATTTGGATATGCCCTGATGGAAGCTGAACAATTCCTGATTCTGCCTGTTCAATGGCACTTTTTTCATCGACAGTCAGTTGAGTACCAGTGGGTTTCAAGTAAAGGTTGTCAAGTGAGTTTGCAAACTCCAATTGACGAGATAAATCCTCGTTTGTGACGAGGTCTACATCACTTAGTTCAGAAGCAACGGAATTGAGCACGTTCAACTGAGAATGCAGATTAATTTCACCACCGTAGATCGAATACCCGAGTTTTGTGAAAACTCCAATGGGCTTTCCTTCGCCATCTTCCCATATCGGTTTAATAGCTTCAACTAATGCGGCGTGTCTAGAGCCTAGCAATATTGCTGGAACGGCATCTTGATAACTATCAAAGGGGACGGCCTGAAGGTGCGGAAACGACCTCTTAAGTTGTTCAACGTTGAGTGAACGCGGTGGAAGATTGAAATCGTCTATGGCGAAACAATCTTGAACAAGAAATTGCTTGCTATCTGGCAAGACTCCTCTAATCGGGATCGTCACTTTAATACCCGTTAGATTTTTGGTACTATCATCGGTCCATCTGATTCCAATCATTGCTGGAGGGCCCGTGATGCCTAAAGCGTCTACTAGCGATCGCTTTACGATCGAGATTTCAGCCGCACTATCACCTACGGTGAAAGCTGTAGCACTTCGACCTTTGTATTCGACAATAGTTCGAAAGAGTTTGATGGTTTGAGCTGAGCTCTTCAATTTAGATGTAGAGTTGTTGCTCAATGTTAAACATTGATGATTATCATTAGGCAGGGCAATGCACATAACATTTTGCCCTCCTGATGCACTTGGAACTGGATAACCTTGATATTGATCCGTTCTACTCGAGGAATATTCGTGAGCATCTTGCCCTCGACTCGAGGATGTGCTTTTGGCGGCACCAAAATTCGCATTGCTCTTATTATGAAGGCTGCAATGATGTTTTGCAATACATCTGCGTCCTGAGACTCGCATTCCACATTGTTTTTTCAAATTGCATTGGCTTGCTTGGTGGTCCGTGGCAATAATGCAACAACGGCATAACTTCTTGGAATCAACAAATTTCAAACGGTCATCTAATGCCTTGCTTTTATATGCACGACACTGAACTGTGTAATGACCCTTTTTGCCGCAATTAAGGCAATTTTCTGCATAGTCCTTAACTTTATCCAAGTAGTAACCCATATGTTGTGCTTCTTTAATGTCGCGGACTTCATATGACTCAGCAATCGGTCTCTTATTTGCCTGATTCTGAGAACGTTTCGTATTATTAGATTGTTGAGTTGGTGATGATGAAACTGTGTTCAGTTGGAAGCTTCCTTCTTTCAATTTCATATTTTTCTTATTCTCGGGGGAATAAGTACCAGGTGGCAAAATTTCTCGAATGGATTCGAGATATTCTAGAAGGACATCTAGTTTTTCTTCCAGAGTCTCGCCTGGATATTTCGCTCTGAAGAATGCAAAATAACCTTCACTGTAGCGAGAATCCAACTGATTGCAGATAAGAAGGGCTAGGCTACGATCGTGCGCTTGGATGCGGGCTTGCCTGCATGCTTCAATGTAACTGCTAATGATCGTGGTGGCATCAATGATTGCTGCCTGCGTAAGCTTTTGCGGCAATCGAAGTTCTCTGACTTCATTTCGAGCTTCTTCTAGCACGATCTGTGGGTTTCCAAAAGCCTGCCTTAGGCGACCCATAATTTCAGCACAGCTGTGCGTTTCAAACAATCTATCGACAAGTCTGGCTGCTCGGCCTGTAAGCTTGTCTCTTATCAGGAACTTCAAATGTAGATCATCATACCGTCCTTCTCTTTTCCAAAGCTCAACACCGCGTTCGAATGTAAGCCATTTTGAAGGCTCACCACTGAACTCTTTAATTTTGGGCAATACATTTCTTAAGTGGTTAATTTCCATCTTATGCATTGCTTCTATCGCGCCTGAATCGCTGTAATAGCGCGTAGAATTGACTCCAGACATTGTCCTGGGGTTGAAAGTAGTGTTGAGTGAAGAACCATCCTCGAAATCTGTGGCATAAATGATGCCTGGCTTTCTTTCTAATTTAACTTTGCTAGCTGTTTGTCTATGTACATTTATTTGCAACAGCCTGAGCTTCTCTTGTGTTTCTTGAAGCTGAGTTGTTAGCTCATCATTTTCTCTTTTAGCTTCTTGCAATTTCTCTCCCAAGCGCAGGGTTTGATCCTGTTGCTCTTCAAAAAGTTTCTTTATAGTACGCAAATTAAATTGCCCGTCGATAAAGTCGACATGAAGAGTTTGCTCGAAGAACTGACTTACTTCTGACTCATCATCGTCAGAAACGTATTCTGCTTCTTTGATACTCTCTAGCCGCTGAGCAAATGTGTATTTATCTCGGCCATCAATAGCTAGAGCTTTAGCAGAACCATTATTCGGCTCAGTAGTACATAGATCACAAATATATGGAGCTGCAGAGTCGGATAACTCCGTAATACTCGCGCAGACTAAATGGAAGAGCCTATCGCACGAATAGCACCATAGCAAAGTTTCCTTTGTGTTGACTATATATTCGCCATTTACTTTGGCTGAATTATCTTTATCCGCGATACGCTTATCGCATTGAGAACAAGTCAAATCTGACTGTATCTCATCACATTGGAACACGAAAGATTTAATTTTACCAGCATCTGGACAAGTAGTGATGAAATTCTTTTTCTTCTCAGGATGATGGAGAAATTGATACGCAATCGTAGCTATTGCGCTATTTCCCGGCATGATTGATGACTCACTATTGTTTCTCGTGAATCTTTTCCTGAATGACCACGTTTTGGAACGAAACTATTGGATTTTAATAGCTGACGGAAGCCAGCCAAGTGGAATGCTTGCGAATGGTTTTCGCTATTTATTTAACTGCGAGAGGGTCTCGCTTTAATTCTATTTCTGATGGAATAGAACAACCAGCTGCAATGGGAATGATCAGAAAGAAATTGAGATTCTTTCTTTTTGGTTAAGTTGATCTTCAGCTGGATCTGAAGTTTTATAAATGATTCGAATGGATTCGAATTCAATTGGAAATGATTTTATCAATCGCTGGGTCGATTGAGCTTATTATTCTGCGACTAATGGGTGAGTCAAAGCAGTTTTCCAACTGCATGCACAATAATAAGTAACGATTGATCGATTTTTGTCAGGCGGGAATATGGCGCTTTCGAAATTTGGATATTTCGGCGCAAATGAGAAATTAAAGCACTCACCTGTTTTTCTATGATCCTTACGCGTCGGCAATGTCGTAGTTAAATGATTAATAACAGCAACACTCCTTCTGAGTTGACAGGAACCAAGTATTCCGCAATTTAAATTTCAAAAAAAATGGCCACGTGACAAAAATTCAAACAAATTTCCCAAATTGCACGCTTTTCTCTCGACACACGCGAAAAACACTATTTGGCCTAACTATATTAGCCTCTTATCTACTTGCTACGAATAATTTGATGGCTTTTTTCTGCCTAAATCAATTTTTTGCAATTTTATTGCTTAAATCACTTGTGAACTCAAGTAGAAATTTTTTTATTTGATGGTGTTAGTGTATTTTTTTTTCGCGGGCAATTTTCCGCAGAAAATTTTCTAACAAAATTAAATTTCCAATTTAGTCTTAAAATGTCGAATCCGATCGCCCTTCGGATATCGTGAATGAATGGAAAGTAAGACAAACTCTTTTTAAGCTGCTTTAATGAATGATAACACTTTATTGCTAACAAATAAAGAATAAAAAGCGGAGCTTTTAAGACTAAATGTCTGACTACTGTGGCTGTCGAAACGAGAAAGACTTGTGAATGGGTTCAGTCGCATTCACTTACAATTTTATAAGGGGTCAAATTCAAAACAGTAGAAGACCGTTATACAAAATCTTAAAAGCTAACTAAAATACAAGTAATCAACTTGACATATCTTAATAGTTTTTTCATATTTTTA